>SNQJ01S0041286.1:2135-53937 GCA_010110895.2 Picea sitchensis | reverse complement strand
TATTAATCACATTAAGGTGGGGCCGACCTATACCCTTTACATAACAATTAGGGTTACAGGCAGGTCTGACTCTTGAACAATATATAGCAAAGGATCTGATACACCCACTAGTGCTCATCCACTAGGGGCACATCCATAGGGATTTCATATCTCTGGTTCACTGCGTTACACAGAAGAACCAGATCTTCACACGTTCACCTATGCTTGTCCACATGCACGCCCACTCTACAGATCTTCTTTCCCACTGCCTCACATAGGAGAATCATCTGGAGTCTTCTCGTCAACTCTGTTGTTTGGAGGAGGCTAATACATCATCTTCATTTCTATTCACATGACGATGCACCCAACACTTTGGAATTTCACACGTTCACCTTGTGCTCAACCAGAGGCATGTCTAACTCAACATATCGCCTTTCCCAGATAATCATCTGGAGTTCATCTCAACTGTCTGAATAGAGGAGCTCATCTCTACATTCCTAGCTCCGTCTCAGGAAGGAACCACGTACCCTTCTTAGGGGCTTTCTCTTAGGTTTGTAAGCTGAGAGAAAGACTCACTTAACTGCAATGATCCACATCTCACAGGTTTGTAAGTTGGAGAATGTCTCACATAGTTGCATTCATCAACACTCCCTCTCAGCTAGGGAGGCATTATTTATCATGCCAAGTCTCACATGAATGTATTTTGAATTTTGTCTTGGTTGGAGTTATCGACACTCCCTCTCAACTAGGGAGCCATTCTTCACGAAGTTAATTTGGTGAAGATATCTGCAATCTGCTCATGTGTAGGAGGGTACTGCATGTCTACGATTTTCCTCTACATCATATCTCTGATATGAGGATATTTCATCTCATTGTATTTCGATCTATCAGGAAACACTGGGTTCTCAAGGAGCTTTACTCACGACTCTTGGTCATCGTCATAGGATCCATCTCATGGTCAAGTAAATCTGTCAGAAGCTTGTGAAGCCACATTGCTTCGCACACTCGATGCTATATACTCTGCCTCTGTGGTACTCAAGGTCATAGAGTTTTGTTTCCCCCTGCACTAGGAAACCATGGAAAACTTCATGATAGAACATCAGGAGGATGTGGTTTTTCCGGTTCACTGTACTTTCTGCTCAATCTGAATCGACATATCCTGCACACTCAACTTCACACTGGAGGCATATCTCAGGCCATATCTCGTATATATATCAATACATGTTTTGATGTTGTCTAGTGAGTCAGTCTCGGTTGAATCATGAAATGACTAAGCACATTCACATCATGGCATGAATCAAGTCTGGTGTTAACCAGATACATCGATGATCTAATCAGTTGTGGATCAATCTTGTTTGAATCATCATCAATCTTCTTCTTTAAATCCATCACGGTGGATTTTGCATTCTATCATATTGAACTTCTTTAATATTTTCACTGTATATTTTCCTTGAGTCAGGAAAATCTCATTGGTCCTTTGTCATACTTCTTGTCCCAAGAAGTAGTGCATCATACTCAGATTCTTCATCTCGAATTCAAAATTCAAGGATTACTTGTATCCAACAACAAGGCTTTCTGAATAAGTCACCAGGATCAGGTTCTCGTCACCAACACTGGAATGATATAGGTTTGGATCAACAAAAATCTTGTTGAAATTCAAACTCATCAAGAATCTTATCTATCTGATATAGTTTCCAACTCATGGATGGTAGTACGGATGGAAGTGTATCGGGTTCACTGGATCATCCACAGGCACGTCCACTCTACAGATCTTCTTTCCCACTGCCTCACACAGGAGAATCATTTGGAGTCTTCTCGTCAACTCTGTTGTTCAGAGGAGGCTAATACATCATCTTTATTTCTATTAATATGACGATGCACCCAACACTTTGGGATTTCACACGTTCACCTTGTGCTCAACTAGAGGCACGTCTAACTCAACATATCGCCTTTCCCACTGGATAATCATTCAGAGTTCTTCTCAATTGTCTGAATGGAGGAAGTCATCTCTACATTCCTAGCTCTATCTCAGGAAGGAACCACATACCCTTCTTAGGGGATTTCTCTCAGGTTTGTAAGCTGAGAGAAAGACTCACATAACTGCAATGATCCACATCTCACAAGTTTGTAAGTTGGAGAATGTCTCACATAGTTGCATTCATCAACACTCCCTCTTAGCTAGGGAGGCATTCTTTATCATGCCAAGTCTCACATGAATGTATTTTGAATTTTGTCTTGGTTGGAGTTATTGACACTCCCTCTCAACTAGGGAGCCATTCTTCACGAAGTTAATTTGGTGAAGATATCTACAATTTGCTCATGTGTAGGAGGGTACTGCATGTGTACGATTTTCCTCTACATCATATCTCTGATATGAGGATATTTCATCTCATTGTATTTCGATCTATCAGGAAACACTGGGTTCTCAAGGAGCTTTACTCACGGCTCTTGGTCATCATCATAGGATCCATCTCATGGTCAAGTAAATCTGTCAGAATCTTGTGAAGCCACATTGCTTCGCACACTCAATGCTATATACTCTGCCTCTGTGGTAGTCAAGGCCACAGAGTTTTGTTTCCTCCTGCATTAGGAAACCATGGAAAACTTCACGATAGAACATCAGTCACAACCATATATTCTCTTCTGGTCCAGTATGCTCCCTTCCCAATATGCAACGGCTTATCCCTGCAATATCATGTCTACACCGGAGGCATATCTCGGGCCATATCCAACTATGCCTCTTATATATCTCAATACATGTTTGATGTTGTCTAATGAGTATGTCTCGGTTGACACATGGATTCACTAGGCACATTCATTGTATGGCATATATCAGGTCGGTGTTAACCAGATATATCGGTGATCCAATCAGTTGTGTATCGGTCTCGTTTGAATCATCATCAATCTTCTTCTTTCAAATCCATCATGGTGGATTTTTGCATTCTGTCAAACTTGAACTTATTTAATATTTTTTTATTGTATATTTTCCTTGACTGGGAAAATCTCATTGAGATCCCTCGTCATGCTATTTGTCCCAAATTATTCGCGGTATACTCAGATTCTTCATCTAGAATTCAAAAGTCAAAAGGATTGCTTGTATCAACAAGGCACTACGGAATGATCCATCGGGGATCGGGGCTCACCGTCACCAACAACACGGAATGATATGAGTTTGGATCAACAACACTCTTGAAATCCAAACTCATCAAGAATATTATCTATGAGAGATAGTTTCCAACTCATGGATGGTGAATGCGGATGGAAGTGTCTGCGGGTTCCTTTGGATCAAGTGTCTCATCATAGACAACTCGCTTTGTTTGTGAGAAACTTCTGTCTATAGATTTTGTTTTGTATTTGTCAGTACTTCAGATCAGCCGTATGCTTGATCTTATAGATCCACTTGGAACTTCCTGCCCAGATTCCCTTATGGTCCCTGAATAATGTTTTATACATCATTCTTTAATATCTGATACTCTTACGTTATGTCTTGTCATGTTCTCTTGTTGATTCTCTAAGACCAAGAAGCTCATCATTAATGAAGTGTTTCATTGACTGAAGGATAGCTTGAAAATCTTTTTTGCTTTCTCGGGGATGAGCCTTGAGAGGCTTTAATGTTTCTCTGCCTGTTGCAGAGTGAGTCTGATGAGCCTTTTATGCCTACAATATCTTTGAACATCAGCTGAACGGCGAAATAATGTATTTCTCCCTCTGAGTTGTTGAAGGGGTAGAAGGTATTGTCTTACTGTCATTCTCTGTCGGGGATTTTCTGGATCTTTGAAAGAGTGTCTCTTCTTCAAGGGAACTGGCGATCTACGCTTGTCTCAATCTGTCTCGACCAGGGGTTGTTGATCTGGAATGTCTTTGAAGTTTCACTGTATCCTTTCTTTCTAGAGTATCCATCTTGGACGACTTCTCTTTGGGTACCTTGAAAATACATTGGGCACCCAAATAACGTGAAGAGTTCAATCTCGGGCTTTATTCCGGTGAAGACTTCTTGAGAGTTATGTTTTTCAAAGTCAGGTGAAGACTCTTGTTCTAAACATATCTTGTGTCATGCATGCTTCTACCCATAGAATCATAGAAGTATTTTGATTGTGCATTATTGCATTGATTGCCTCAATGATGGTTTTATTCTTTTCTCAAATAGTTTGACTCCCTTTGAATGAAGTGACTCCCTCTAAGGGATAGGCATCTTCCTTTCTTGATCAACCTGCTCACCGGAACAAGAAAACAAAAACAAACCAACAAGAATATCCCTAAGGATAATAATGAAGGTACATCTCTAGAGAATCAAAACAATTTGAGATATTTGTCGCTAAGCTACAACACCGCTTGTAATGTAACGACTTTAGAAATATGGGTTAAGAAATGACAATTATAACTCCAATCAAACACGGAGTCTTCACTTTGAGTGTGTTGTTCCTTTGAATACTGCAAAGTCCTCTAGATCCATGAATTCAACAAAGGTTCCTTCCTCATGCAATTTCCCTTATATTGATAGTCTGAAATAATATATACAAGTGCATACACGAGGGATGTTGATATGATTTCTCCAATGGCTCTTAGGTGATCTCTATCCTCGAGATCTTTATGAAAGAGGACTCAGGTGTCACCTTTTGTCATCTTTGTTGAAGGCGGCCCTTCAGTAAGGGGCTTGGTAGGTGATTGGCTTCCTTGTCACGACGTGTCCTCCCTTCCATTCATTGATAGTTGTCTATGGTAATCCCTTTTTGTACCCACAATGGAGTCTTCCCTCTGTAGTATTGTCTTTCAAGAACTTGAAGTTTGCTTGATCCATCAAGCTTATCTTTCATCATAGTTTTTGTTCATCATAATTTTAGATTCTTCACAACCCTTGTCATCTTGGCTAGTAAACCTAGCAGCTAGGCTAGGCTAGCACTTGGGTTTAGTTGGACTTATGATTGCCAACAATAAGCCTTTGAAGATAGGATAACACTGGTGAGGTGAAGAGCTCCTTCAATGAGTTCTAAAAACCCTAATACTGAAATTTTTGCAGAATTTAGCGAAACCCTATAAACCCTAGGGCCAAAATTTCAAAATGCTGAGAATTTCACTTTGAGAAAGTCTCTGTAGGTGCGTTGGAGAAGGTCGTACTCTCCTAGGCCAAAGAATGCCTCAGCGTTCAAGTTTTAAGGGGTTGAAACACCCGAAAGAAGAGGTTGTCTGAGTTTTACACGGAAACCCTAGGGTTATGCGGAGTTGAAGAGGAGGATGGCCGGTAAAGATGAGACAGTGATGCTTGTGCAATGGGTTCTTTAGAGACCTATGCTTTCGATACCATGTTGATTTTCATAGCATTAGATTAAGCGTGAAGTTCGTTTCATTTTAGCATTTAACTTAACCATAGACAGTAATGTTGCAACAACTAAGATCACAAGAGAAACACCATGCACAAGAACACAAAAGTATCTTGGGAAACCCTTCTCAGCAAAGGAAGAAAACCCGACCAAATCCTTTGCTATATTCTTCCAGAGAAAAACCTTTACCACGAAGACCACAGCACACAAGAGGGTGCTCAAACCCTAGAACTCCTACACCCAAGAGGTCTTTTAACTCCCAAGTAGATGTGTTTACTGAAATTTCCAAACTCATATGAAATATATGTTTCCTCAAAGGGGGATTTTACTTTTTTTTTACTTATACTAACCCTAATTTTTTCAACATAGAGTGTCTATTAACAACATGGCCCGACCTCACTTACTATAATATATTTATTATTATTATTATTATTATAGTTAAAATAATCGGTTAATTATCTTTTTACATTTATTATTAATCACATTAAAAGATTAGGGTGACACAGTACCCTTTACATAACAATTAGGGTTACAAAGCGTTAGAATATAGAAGATTGTGCTCGTTTTACCGTGGACGATACCCTAAGTCTTAACCATGATAGAAATACCCTCGAGCATATGACCTTGTGGAGAAGAGAATCCTGGTAACGATCCAATAGCCAAGAGGCTAATGCACCAAGAAATAATAGAACCCAAGGCGATGTCGGATAATCCTGCCGGGGCTAAGCACAGCTTCCGAGCTTGCGCCTGGTTTGCATTTGCACTGTGAGATCCGGAGTTCACTCTGCGAAGTAGCTGTGATGGGGAATAATGAAGCTGATGCCTTGTATTTATAGTAGTCTGGGTGGGATTATCTGATCAGATTGGGTTCTATTATTTCTTGGTATTAATAAATTCATATTAAATAATATATTTCTGCCGGTAGACAACTGTCTGGGGTTTTCTTCATTTCCTTTCTTCCTTCCGGAGTATTCTGATCTCGTCATAGGTCACAATGGGGTTCATACCTCGAAGCTACCATAATAACGCTCCCTCAGCTAAGGGAGGTATGGTCTTGAGCACAACGGACCATTCAATTGGTAGCACCACAAGCACCTGTCATAATTATCCGACTAGATAATCTCCAATGACAGTCTGATATCAATTGATGATGGGAACACACGTGTCTATTGAGGTGAGTACACACCTACTCAAGCCCAGGTGAGACAATCACTATTAGTGGAACAAATCCACCACAGTTGTATATCTCTATTGTTTGGAATAATGAAAGCGGTCTCACGGGCCAATCTTTCACTCAAATCTTTGATATTTGAAAGAATGTCGTCTCACTGACGATGGAACATATCTACCACGGTAGTTTACATCTCTTGCATCATATATTCTTCATAACAAACATCGATAGCAACACGCATGAGAAACAATGTTATGATAAAAGCTGAGTCATCACGAATGATCTTTCACTCACGTCACGTGAGATATGAAAGAATATTTGCCTCGGTATAGAACATCAACAATGGGCTATGCCCCATTCTTCAAACAAGGAAGAAGGATTATATCTAATTTTACAGGCACGGACCATTCCTTACCACAGGCCATTCTTACACTAATCAAAGTGCACCACCGGACCGAATGTATAAACCCTAAAGGAATTGTTTGGACCATTCCCACCACTGGGCCATTCCTCTACACTAATCAAAGTGCACCACGGAGAATGTGTAACCCTAAGGGATGTTTGTCTGGACCATTTCCCACCACAGACCATTCCTCCTACACTAATAAAATTAATACGGAGAGATGGCTACAGCCCTAAGGAATGTCTATCCTTGATTGCTAAACTTGAACCATTTCCCACCTTGGGCCATTCCTCTACTCTAATCAAAATTAAGCCCTAGAGAGAATGTATAACCCTAAGGAATGGTACATGCGGACCATTTCCTGGATTAACCACCGGAGAAAAGAGCGTCTGCATCCTTCTCAAAGCAGGACCATTTGTCATATTAACCACAATGAGAAATTGTTGTTGTTGGCGGGCAGGTCTTCTTGAGTAACCCTCAAGAAGAGATATTGCCTAGACCACTCCCCATGTTAACCACAATGGGGATTAGTTGTCTATGATACATCAACAATCCGGACCACTTCCCATGTTAACCTGATGGGAGATCCTTTGTCGATCATAAATCTCAATCCACTTTTCGAGCAGGAAAGAATGCGTCCAATCCGGACTATTTTTCAATTACAAAGATAAATAATATTTTGATGCTCCCTCCTAAGCTGGAGAGTCATTTAAATCCCGCACAAAAATAAATGTTTTTCAAGAATATTTTTCGTACCTTCTCCTGGCAGGAGAATCTTCCCTTTTAACTAAGGGAGTTATTTCCACATAATCCCATCTTCTCTCGAATATGCAAAATTTGATTACGGATGGGGTTTTGTCGGGGATGTTTGTTGTCACGCTCATCGGTGGGAACATGCTCTGAAAGCACCTCTCCTTCACCGGACTTTATCTCACCGAATAAAGTAGTATTTGATCTCAATATTAGCCGACCTTTTCATGAAACCAACGGATGTTCTAATAATCTTATACAGCTTCGATTATCACAATATATTCGCCGTTAGTTTCTGGAGTCCGATCAAATAAATTGGAGATTAACTTCCTTTTCCATACTACTTTTGTGCATGCTTCACAAGCTACCATATACTCGCCATGCCCGAGTCGGCGGACTTACGTTTTCAACTGAGATATCATAAGCAGACCCAAGGCTGAAACACATGCTGAAGTACTCTTCACGATAATACACTTCCTGCCCAATCAGAGTACGTGAATCCATGAAGTTGGATATCACGGATGCGGTATATCTCAAGCCATAGTTTATTGTCCACGAATATATCTTGGGACATGCTTTGCAACTATCCAATGTGCTCTTGACTAGGTTCCACAGGCCGACAATATTATTTACATCAAAGAAGTATTTGGTTGAGTATCTACCAAATACATCAATAATCAATTAGCTATCGATATAGAGATGGATCAAATGGATCGGAATCTGGGACTTTCACTTTTCTTGTATCGCGCATTCATAGGGTGTCCATGGACTTACGGTCCATCATTCCAAACTTCTGAAGGGTATTTACAACATACTTCCCTTGTATTAGGAAGACTTCACCACGTTTTTGCCGTACTTCTAGTCCCAAGTAATAAATGCATGAGACCAAGATCCTTAACATCGAATTCAGAGGCTAATTCCTTCTTGTTGGATAATTCACGATTCTTCCCTTTTAATTCATGAATAGATCATCAACATATAATAATGGAATCCGCAGGTGCGTTATCCATGACTTTGTAATAAGGTTTGGATCGCATGACTCTTAGAGGCTCAAGTCTTGTTAGATAGTTGTCCATTCTGGTGTACTAAGCCCTTGGAGCTTGCTTGAGTCCATATAGAGCTTTCTTCAATGTACAAATATAATCTTCTCTGTCTAACAATAGAAACCCTTATGGTTGTTCAATATACACTTCTTCTTCAATAGCTCCATTGAGGAAGGTTGTCTTTATCCTTACAGGGTGTAGATTCCATCCCATGGGCGTGGCAAGAGATATGATAACTTTGATGAAGTGTACCTTGCCCTTGGGAGAAAAGGTTTAGATCATAGTCTTCTCCCTCCCTTAGGGAGAACCCTCTGGCCCCGAATCTTGCCTTGTATTTATCCCGTACTTCCGTCTGTGCATGTTTGATCTTGTATACACATTTTGAATTTACAACTGATTTCTCTTTAGGACTGGATACAATTTCTCATACTTCATTTTTCATAATAGATTGATGTTCTTCCATCATAGCTTCTTTCCATTGTCCCTTTTGGTACACTTCTTGAATGTAAGTAGGTTCTTCATCTAGAGAAGCTTAAGTCATGTATCTTAACGAGGAATCTTTTAGGTCTTTTACTCTTTCTAGATGTTCCTTCTGGAACCTTGATTCTTTCTAGGTCTTGTAATGTAGCTTCAATGGTGAGTGGATTTCTTGGTTTTGGTGCTGATATTTGAATCAATGTTCTCCACATGGCTCCATAGGATGATCGGTTGATCTTTTGTTGTTATTTTTAGTTTTTTGTGTTTTTCTTCCATTTGGTTCTTCAAGTTCTTCTTCTTCTATAATTTCTTGATGGATTTCACGAAGGCCATCCTTTCATTGAAACGTTCGTCTACGCTTACTTCTATCTTGTGTTGTTACGGAATATATATTCTGTATAAACTTTGGATGAATCACTATATCCACGAATATCCCTTTCTTTCCTGAGGTTCTAGTTTATTTCTTTTATCTTTGGGAATATGAGAGTAAGCTAGACATCCAAATATTCTTAGATCTTCGTTAAGTTCTTCTTACTTGAGATAAGCTATTACAGTGTCATGTCCTTCAATATGCAACAAGGGATTCTGTTCTATACATATATTGCCGTCATTGTTGCTTCTTATAGGAACATGGATAGACCTTGATCATTCAATAAGACTTTTAAGGTTTCTTCGATAGATCTGTTCTTAATGTCTTTCCGCTAGTTTTGTTGGGGATTATGAAGACGATCGACTCCCTCTAATCCCTACCGATTCTGCGAGGGAATGCAACAAACTCCAGCACAGGTTGTATTCTCTTCCATTATTTGTTCTTAATGTCTTGATCTTCTTGTTAGTAAGGTTTTCTATTTCCTTGAATTCTGGAACTTGTTGAAAGATGCTTTGTCTTTTTGATTTCGATTAAGTACAACCGTCTTTCTTGAATAGTCATCTATGAAGTGCATTAGTAAAGAGATCCTCCTAGAGATCGACTGGCATTGGACATAGGCTTATCGGAGTGTATTAGATCTAGGATTTCCTTAGATCTGTTGTTGTTGTAGGAATGGTTTCACGATATTCTTCCCAAGGGGCACATCCTTTCGCAATTCCTTCATGTGTGTAGATTTCAATTCTAGTATTCCTTCAACCATTTTATCAAGGAAAGGTGGTCTTGATAATTGATATGAGTGTACTTTCTATGCCAAAGCTCATTGGGTTGACTTAGATCATGTGCTAGAGCTTCTTCATTTTGTTCTAGTAGTCTATCTGATTTCCTTCAAGACTTCCAATAACCCTAGCATCCTCTATCTTTGGAATTCTTATCTTAATGATAATACCTTTCCATCCATGAAGGCTATTCTATTTCCATTGTCTTCTAAACATGATATCAATACAAGATTATTTTCTAAACGATTTTATATAAAGCATTGCTTAAGTGAACATGAATGCAGTTTCCAATTTGATGGGCTTGTCCAAATCCTTTCATGGGGTAAGTGGTTTTGTCTTCAAGCTCCACTTTGTACGATGTCTTTCTCTCATTTAGATTTGAGAGTCGGCTTGATCTCCCGTCATGTGCAGAGCTCCACTATCAGTTATCCACATATCATCTTCAATCGTCCAGGTAAGTGTTGAGTAGTGTAAAAGTCTGATCGTTTCACTCATGTCTTAAGTTGGTAGGCAGTGTACCTTGATCAAAACTTCAACCGTCATTACGTCTTAAAGAGCCAAGGAATGCGTTGGGTTAGGGCACATCTGAATATCTTCTTCTTGGTCAATATGCTCCATCACAAGATTATTAGGAATCGAGATTTAGAGGTTACTGGCTGCCTGGCCAGTAACCCTAGTAGCAGTCATTTTTGGAGTTGCTCACACTTAGTAACCCTAGCGACCCAGTTCCTCAATGAGCTCAATATCTAGTGTTTATGTTTCCTTCCAACGTTTATACTGATTGAAGGAGTTGTGGGCCCATAACTGTTAGAATATGAAATTGTTTTCGTTTTACCATTGATGATACCCTCGTCACCCTCGTCACCCAACCATAGGCCGAATCCATAGGAGCACCTTGACCAGCCGGAGAAGATAATATTGGTAGCAATCTAATAGCCAAGAGAGGGTAATGCACTAAGCAAGAATAGAACCCAAGCTTATTAGATAATCCCACCCAGAGGTTAGCGCACACCTTCCCAAAAACTTGCGCATAAGCTGCAATTGCACTTGCGTAGATCCAGTTCACTCTGCTTGGCTAGCGTGATGAGAATAATTAGGTATTTTGTATTTATAATTATTAAGTTTAGCGGGTAGACTTCTCCTTCTAGGTATTAATAAATTCATATTAAATATATTTAATAGACAACTGTCTAGGGTTTTCTTCATTTCTTTGCTTCCTTCGAGTATTCCTAATAATCTCGTCATAGGTCACAATAGGGTTCATACCTCCCAAAGCTACAATAATATCAACCGACTTCTCCTTCTAGGTATTAATAAATTCATATTAAATATATTTCTGCAGCCGACAACCTGTCTAGGGTTTTCTTCATTTCTTTGCTTCCTTCCGAAGTATTCTAATCTCGTCATAGGTCACAATAGAGGTTCATACCTCCCGAAACTACCATAATATTAAGACAGACAGGTCCGACTCTTGAACAATATATAGAAAATGATATGATACACCCATTAATGCTCATCCACTAGGGTCACATCCATAGGGATGTCATATCTCTGGTTCACTGCATTACACAGAAGAACTAGATCGTCACACGTTCACCTGTGTTCGTCCACAGACACATCCACTCTACATATCTTCTTTCCCACTGCCTCACACAGGAGAATCATATGGATTCTTCTCGTCAACTTTGTTGTTCAGAGGAGGCTAATACATCATCTTCATTTCTGTTCACATGACAATGCACCCGACACTTTGGGATTTCAAACGTTCACCTTGTGCTCAGCCACAAACACGTCTAACTCAACGGATCGCCTTTCCCACTGGATAATCATCTAGAGTTCTTCTCAACTCTCTAAATGGAGGAGGTAATCTCTACGCTCCTGGCTCTATCTCAGGCATGAACCACGCACCCTTCTTAGAGGATTTCTCTCAGGTTTGTAAGCTGGGAGAAAGACTCACATAGCTGCAATGATCCACATCTCACATGTTTGTAAGCTGGAGAATGTCTCACATAGATGCATTCATCAACACCAAAACTCTCTGTGAATCTTCTCTTTGTTTATTAGATAATGCATTATGGTACAGGGAAAAGGGTGGAGTTCACACCCGATTCTGTAACCATATATGATATGCATGATAACTCCACAATTGTTGTTGATGAGGTAAACCACCAATCTTGTTTGTATACTTTTAGTAAGCTCATTGTTAAATCTGATTCTTCTTACTAATGACGCATGTTGATGATACTAGTAGATTATGGCATGAGAGATCCGACCATCTAAACTTCAAATACATGCAACAACTATGCAAATAGGATATGGTCACTAGATTTCCCAACATACACTTTTCCAAAGGAGTTTGTCAAGGAAACGTTCTTGAAACATCCTCAATAGAAGTTCAAGAAAGGGAAGGCCTGGAGGGCCTCATCTCCTTTGGATCTCATCCACAGTGATTTGATGGGACCCTTTCCTCATCCGTCTGTCAACAAAGCAAGGTACATGCTTACATTCATTGATGATTTCTCATGATACACCTGGGTGTATTTTCTCAAGAAAAAGTCTGAATTTTTTTAGCATCTCAAAGACTTCAAAGCACATGTAGAGACTCAGACCGGGAGGGGGGGGTGAATATGTGAATCGAGATGTCTAACATATTTGTTCATAGGTAGGCATACAATTACAACACACTGTACCTTACACTCCACAACAAAACGAAGCAGTCGGGAGGAAGAATAGATTCCTCAAGGAGATGGCCACTTGCATGTTGCATGCAGGATCTCTACCGCCCAAGCTTTGGGCCAAGGCACTTAACTATACCAACCACATTTAGAACATATCTTCTCACAGATTTGTCAAGTATATGACTCCCTATGAGGCATGGAGTGGTAACAAACTGGAACTCACCCACTTACAAATATTTGGATCATGTGCATGGGTCCGCGTACCCTCTAAAAAGAGGAAAGCATTAGATCTGCAGAGTACCGCATGCATTTTTGTGGGACATCCAGATGGTGTGAAGGGTTACAGGTTACTTAATCTCTCTACGAACATGCTCATCATTGAGCACAATGTTCAGTTTGAGGAGAGTTCTTTGCATGCGCCATTGGAGCCACATGCAAAGACCTCGGTACCACTTCCTGCACCAAACATCAATGATGATGAGTCCAATCACTCAGATCATGGTTCAGATCTGAGCTCCAAATCTGATTTGGAATATGATGAGTATGTTGATGATGAGCATGCAAATGTTGAACCATCACAGATGCTCAAGTGGGCACAAACTACCCTATGGGCAACAAGAGATCTTGTGGGGGATCCATAATATCATAGGAGGACGAGGTCTTAGTTTGATGATCCTCCTCATGCACTCACAACTACCAAACCAGTGATGCCCATGCATTGCTATATGGTTCTAGCTTCAAACCTGCAGACCTATGTAGAGGCTATAGGGTATCCCTTTTGGGAAGTTGCCATGCAGGAGTATAACTCTCTCCTCGAGAACTAGACTTGGGAACCTGTTTCCCTTCCTTAAAAAATGAAGTTTGTTAGATGCATATGGGTCTACAGGACCACGAAGACAACAAATGGACATGTGAGTAGGTATAAGGCAAGACTGGTTGCTAAAGGATTTCAATAGATCCACGGGATAGGCTATGATGAGACCTTTTCTACCGTAGCAAAGATGGACTCCATCTGATTGGCCCTTGCCATTGCGGCAACCAGGGGGTGGGAAGTTTACCAGACGAATGTGAAGAATTCTTTTCTTCACAGGGATTTCTCGGAGGAGATTTACATGGAGCAGTCGTAGGGGTTCGTTCAGAACTCATCCTTAGTGTGTCGACTTAAAAAGTCCCTCTATGGCTTCAAACGGGCACCTAGAGAATGGTACGCGAAGATGGATGCCTACTTGATTTCTCATCATTTTTTCAGATGCAAATTAGATCTGAACGTCTACATGATGAGAACCTTAGACTCCATATTGATCTTAGTTCTTTATGTTGATGACCTCCTGATGATAGGATGTTCGGCCTCAACAATTGTTGCGATCAAGGATATTCTGCACGACAAATTCTCTATGACGAGCATGGGTCTACTTTACTATTTCCTTGGTCTCGAGATCAGTCAGGATACTTTAGGCATCAAGATATCTCAGACTAAGTATACATGGATCTCTTGGTTAGATTCCACTTGACCGACTACAAGTCGACAACCACACCTTTTCTGTCTGGGGTACATCTTGAGGATGGCAGGGATACACCAGTGGTGGAAAACACCTTGTATCAACAACTTGTGGGGAGCCTTCTATATCTCACCCACACTCAGTCGGATCTCTCATATGAAATAGGGATCATTTCCAGGTATATTCAGGCGCTGCATGAGCTACACTGGAAGGCTGCCAAACACATCCTCAGATATGTTCAGGGCACCACAGGTTATGGGATCCACTATGCAATAGGTTGTGCATTGGATCTCATGGGCTTCACTGATTCTGATTGGGATGACGATAACATCGATCACAAGTCCACTTCTGGGTACATTCTTCGTTTTGTTTCTGGTCCCATCTGTTGATCGAGCAAAAAGCAGTCTGATATTGCTCTATCGTCAACAAAGGTCGAGTACATAAGAGTGATCAATGCCACTATTCAAGCACTTTGGCTTCAAAACTTCCTCACCAAGATTGGCATCCAGTTTCATCGTCCGACTGTCATTTGGTGTGACAATCAGAGTACTGTCAAGTTCTGTGGAGACCCAATGCAATGACAATAGAACAATCACATCGAGATCCATATGCATTACATTAGAGAGATGGTACATGACAGGATCATCGATTTGCAGTATTGTCCATCCGTTGAACAAACTGCAGACATCTTCACCAAGACATTTACTAAGCATAAGTTCTACTTCCTATGCGATCGTCTTAGAGTGGAGGGCACAATTTCTTAGCAACTGCTTTTGTTCCTTCTTCATTTTTTATGGATTGTACTTTGAGGAGGGGGTTTTCCCATGAGGTTTTCCCTCTTTCCTCTATATTTTTAGTGTTTCATTCTTAGATGCACTGTACAATGGGTACCTAACATGGCCTTTGTTGTCAAAACTCATTCATCATTTACACCCTAATAGTGTTCAAGAGGGGTGTTGGAGATATTACACACTCAACTAGGTAATTGTTTTCCAAGGTTGATAGTCCAATGTTGAGAGTGCTTCCTTAGATGAGAATATTATATCTAGAGAATATTCTCCTACAAAATAGGGCGCTCCTCTTCAGTTCAGAGTTAGTTACACTCAGTTAGACTAGTGGAAGTCACTCATGCATGACAACCTCAGTTTTATCACCAATTGCATGTGTTTCTCTCACTTCCACATGTATGACTCAATTAACCGATGATTACATCGATCAGTTAACTAGGACTAGGTGGCATATTACTTCAGTTTCTATCACTGAGTGTTTGATCTCTCTAGATCACTACTATGACAACTTCACTTAGCCATGTAGAGTATATCATGTGCATCTTACCATTTTACACAAGAATTAATACAATTGTTTCATTCTACTCTCCTCTTCTCTCTTGCAAGTTTTGTGTGTTCATTTTCTACTAGCTAGGTTAGCTGTGAAAACTTCACAAAAATTTAAGTAAAGGGATGAAAATGAAAGAAAAGGAGAATGTCACTTTTACTTTAAGAATTTAATATTTCCATTAGTTTCTAGGGTGGGTGAAATGGAGGGGGTGGGGACCTATTTAAATAGCGTTAGTAGGGCCCTAGGGTTAGTTATTAGACAACCCATCTTTTAATTTGTCGTTTTTTTTTAATTGGATTCCGATGGTCCCTAACTATCTCGTATTGTACAGAACTAGCCGATTCGGTACCCATCTTTTCATTTATTGTTTTTTTTTTAATTGGATTTCAGTGGTCCCTAGTCACATTGTACGATGTTGTATGGAACTGGCTAGTTCGGTACCGAACTGGCCAAAAACGGTTTGAATCAACAATTTGGACCGATTTGGGTCCAAAACTGGTCAGATCGACCAGTTCCACTGGTTCTGGTCCGGTTCCGATAACATTGACCAAAGCAAACAAATCAATTAGGGTTTTAACGATAAAAATCAATGATTTGCTTCAAATAAAAGAGCCAAACTTGAGATTTGAAATTGAAATGTAAATTGCTCTTGAATTTGCAATTTGATTTATGGTTATTTGTTGTTGTAATTTACAAATTGCTAAAAGAAAAAATAAAATTGAGATTTTGAAATTTTAAGGTTGGTTGAAAGGGAAGAATTTAGTTCCTTGCTTTGTTTGGGCTATGGGGTCGAGCATGCAACCTTAAGGAGTGATTATTAAGAAGATCCATGAGAAAATTGGGTTGTTGAAACAAGATCCAAAAGGCCCTAGATTTAGCAAGCCAAATATCACAAAATTGGGAAGGGAGGGGTCTTCAATAATCGTACCACCTACAAGTCAATTTGAGAGTGTTCTTTGCCTAAAGAGATCAAACTATGCTTTCATTCTCAAGAAATATAGAGAAAGATTCTTTCTCTTTAAAACAATATAACAAAAAGGGTTTAGGAATACATTTTCCAATGTAGCAACATTACTCCTGTATGGTGCCAAAGTTGACTTTGACAATCCAAACATGCAATAAAGACTAACTAATATGCACCAATAATATTTTCCACATTTCAACAAGGTTGAACATCCATTCCACGAAGCTTTAGATAATAGACAAGAGCAAAGTTTTGTTCCAATAGCTTGATAGCACTTCCAGCAACAATTACAATATGGAGGAGCTTCTTATTTATAAATCTAAAGCTCAACAACTCCATGAATAGAATAGTATTAGATCCATAACTAAGCATATATCTATGCTCAAAATACTAATATCTTCCAACTAACTAGAATTCTAATTGAATTTGACAAAATTCCTTGATGGATATTCTTAGTCTACTTCATATCTAGCTTGATCTATTGTGCATCTTACATGCCCCAACTTGATCCAACTAGCTCGTTCTTGAATTGACCTAAATTTCCCACAATAATAATGTAGTTATATGATTGAAGATTATATGATATAATTTGATTTCAAATTTACATATTCACAAACAATTCTATATATTTTAACTTTATTAAAGTTATATATTTATATCTCCTTGTATGAGAAAGCATTTTAAATCCATTTGAAAATGTAATTGAAGTTTTCCTTGATCTGTGACTTGAATGGTTTAAGACATGACCTTATTTTAATTTCATTGTAGTTTGAAGCAAGTTACTTTCTCTTGTTGATGCCTTCTAAATTTTTCTTTGAGTGTTTTTTAAATTTTTCTTTGAGTGTTTTTTTAGTGAAAAAATACTAATTTTGTCAACAAATGTGAAGTGACCAAGAACATATCTTTGGAATTTGAGCGACGAAAGGACCCAATCATTTGCTTATTATTACACCCTGGAACGGTGGACACTGATCTTTCAAAGCCATTCCAACATAATATTATTCCAAACAAATTGTTTACAAAAGAGTTCTCTGTACAAAAGCTACTTAGTATTATCAATGGTGCCAAAAAATGTGACAATGGAAAATTCTTGGCTTGGGATGGTCAAGAGATACCATGGTAGGTGCCAATGGTCCAAACAAGGTGAAACTATGTAATTATTTGGACCTCTATGATTATGTGTTCCATTCATTAGATTTGTTTTATATAGGAAGTCGTTGTAATATGCGATTTCAATTAGATTTTATCTCTATTACTTCATTGTTATGTTATGCATGCTTGTAAAAACCCAACAATATGATGCAAGGAACTTAATCATGGTTAATCATTGATATATTAGTTCATGATTTTTTGGGTCACCAATGTCGAATTGTAGAACACTGTGTTAACTCTCAAAAACTTGTGTTAAATATTCAACTATATGTATACTAATTTAATTTTTCTCCTCATTTAGATCGTTGTTATCAAACATGCTTGGTATTCTATACAGTGGGATATCACTCTCTCCTTGCTAAAAAGTTAACACTGAGCATTTTAAAAACCCTAGTTTTCTTATTTTTGTTTGTAAGGACCATGTTTTAAACACCTCTAATCTATTTCTTATTTAAATTTCTACTTTATAATTATGATATGTAAATTCATCCTAATACATATTAGGCATATTTCTAAGTATATTTGTCTCTATGATAAATCTATGTTATACATGTTACATGTACTATAATAACACATTTAAAAAAATTAAAAGAATTAAAGAATAACATAACACATTTAAAAAATTAAAAGAATTAAAGAATAACAAATAAGCAATAATGTTAATGTTTTTGGGCTATTCATACCAATTGTAATCCATAAATCCATATTAAAACATTATCTTAAAATAAATCCACATGCATTATAATAAAACATTTGCAAGTTAAGTGGTTAAGTGATCTATATTTAGGATTATTTAGTCATATTTTTATTCTCATGAAAATATCTAAATGCACAAGTTGACATCAATTACTAGTTAACATAAATTGTCAGACAACAAGAAGTCAACGCTAACATAACATGCTAACCAATGCACATATAAAATGTTTATGTTAACATAGTAGGCACAACTTTAGGTGACATTTGACTTAATTAGTTATAGATTACCACTTCTAAATATCAAACAATTGCAAGGGGGTTTCAATATGTGTTCAAACCGTACATGATGATGAAAAGGTTGAGAAGGCATTACAACAATCTCTTTTTTTTTTTCAATCCACCGGTTCCTAAAAGAACCAATCAATCAACCAATTCAAATATTGAAAAGGGAGCAAGTGAAAACAAAACTTACCTAAGAGTGCTCCAATAACTTGAGTTTTTATTGGCTTCCCTTTTGGTCCAAGTAGTGATAAATCAATTTTCAAGAAATTGTGCTACACAACCACTCCTTTTGATTAAAGGTACTCCCCAAGATCCAAGGGCACCCATGTGCAACAAGCCAACAAGTGCACTAAACCTCTTCATGCATACTCATACCCTAGTCTAACAACTATTAGGCCAAATAGCAAAAAATAGCTCAATAACATATTGGGCAAGTGACATGGAGTTAAAAAATCAACTTCTTCCTTGGGATCATACACATCCTTTCACAAATTGCTCTTTATTGATCTTTGGGTAGGTTCACTCTTTAATCCAACTACAATCATATTAACAATCGAAAGCTCCTCTTATGCCGAAGAAAATTGGCAACTTGCTATTACTATCAAATTGTCAACTCTCTAGCATAATTGAAGCCTACACATACTCTAACATGCCCATTTACCTCCATAGCCTAGCTTACCTAGGCATTTATAGGCATGCAATAAAGTCTCTTGGAATTTCCACCACTTCATTAATTAAATCATCATTTATACATATCATCTCTCTTTTTGTCAATAATCAATTTTCCATGCACTTGAATGTTTCCCATTCTCTCCCCTCTAGGACCAAGGATCCTATACTTAGCACAATATCTCTAAGGTATATGGTCATGAATTAGGGTGGAACATCTATAGCTAAGGTCTACACACACAAATACTAACACAACAAAGGGTGAAAAAACAACATGAAGTCACTCCCCCACTTAGTGCTTCCTATTGACTTAGGGGAACTAATTGTTTATTTTACAATTCTGGAGTATAAGGGTCAAGCTAAATCCATCATCTCACAATTATCAATTTAGGTCTTAATTGGACCAAATATAATCACAAGAAGAAATGAAAGTACATAATAATCAAACAATAAGTGATCTATTCTTATGTCCATTAGTATTGTGCTATTGCACCACACATGCCACCACAATAAAAAATACGTCTATCAAGCTACAAACTATTAAGTTGTCATCATTATTTTTATTGTGACATTATGTCATCAATCGAGGACATTATGATGGTTAAATATGTCATTCCATACTTATATTTGTCTTGGTTAGATTTCAAGGTAGTACACAAGAAAATGCTTTCAATTCTTTGTTGAAGAATGAGGAAAAGAATTAGAAATCAACACTTTGGTTTTGAATTACTCTCTAAGAATATGACTAGAGAAATAGTTTGTTGATTGAGATTAGGTCAAAATTCTACAATATCATTCTAATGTTAAATAAATCACCTTTGTGATCATCATCAATGTCTTTATGTATCTATTTTAATCCCAAGTCCAATCGATTCCTAGTTTAGATATGGTTGATGATGATCAAAATTATAATTCTAAGCAAGAGAGTTTTGAATCCTTAGAATACAGATTCCAAGAAAGTTACAAAGATGAGGAATCTAGTTCTATAACTCATTCTATTATGAATAAAAGGTTATTTAAATAGTTTTCCTTATGTACAGAGTATTTAGGCTCTGTATGTATCATGCATCTTTGGCATAACTCGTCCCAAATTTGGATAGGCACGTCAAAGCAAGATTCAAAGATTAATATGAATCAATTAGGTATTACAACATTTTTTATGTCGAGAAACCTATGGAAGAGCAAAGTTCAGAACCCTTGAGATGAAATAACTCCATGAAACGTGTTTCTATGATCTAGACAAGAAACTAGTATGATGAAACATGGGAAATCACAATAGAGCCAAAATTGTTAATGAGAAACAACTAAATAATAGTGACATTTTAGATAACATGGCTAAATGAGGTGGAACATTTGTAACAAGTGTTAAATCTTAGCAAACAAAGTCAAAAGTACAACAAAACTTCAAATGCATTACAAAACTCCTTCAATAAAAATTTAACATCATATTGCAACTCATGTCAACAAAATAAAATGACACTGCAAGAATCAAAATGTCATCGATGGCCACAAGCAATAACCCAACCAATCCAAAATCAATTTCATGTGTCCAACCAACAAATACAATTCTATTGACCAAGAAATATGCTCAAAGTTGAACATGTATTAGAGATCCCAACATCCAATAGAGATCTTGATATTGATAGACTTGATAACTAGCTACAACCGTTGGGTATATTCTTTGACATGTAAGGATACATCAACTTGCACAAGATGATCATAATAACACCACCTTGTTGGAATAGCTTTATGAAATGTTCTTTAGAAGGTTTCCAAGAGGAAACTACCTCCATTTTTAGTTCATCAACCTTTCAATCCAAACTAATGCAATCTCTTATCAAAACAAATTGCTTAGTTTGTCAAGAGAAAATGAATATTATTATGTTTTTGTTAATAAGTTTTATGTTGCTAAATTAGAAGAATAATGGTTGGTTTTTAATTCTAAGAATAAATTCATCTAATTTCAGGATAAATTTTTTAACTTATTATTATTCTTTTTTTTAATTTTTTTTTTTACTTTTAGATTCTATTGTTTGTTTGAATTCAATATTATACTTAGATCTTTTTTTTTCAACGAAAATGTTGAAAATAAACCCAAAGAATGTTTCCTCAAATTTGTGGATGACAACCTTAATAAACCCATAGACATAGACTAGCGCTCCTCAGCAAGAGGGAATTCAAACTAAGTACTTGTCAACATTGAACTAGCCAAATTTCCAACAACATTAGTGACAATTGGTTGAGATAACCCCTTGGGCTTATATTATACTTGGACCTTAACGTTTGAACTCTTATAATTTATTTATTAATATAGAACTAACTTTTTAAAGGGAAATTTACCTACTATTATCACAAGATATAGCACCTTTGTGCAAAGCCTTTCACAAGGGACAAGACAAGTGCAATATTGGAAGCGATGTCGTTGTTACCTTAGTACTTCCCTCATTTTAGTGAAGGATGCATCCAACAAAAGGAAGGATTCCCTAGCAACCTCAAGGAATCCTATAGCAAGATTGGATCAAGTCTATAGCCTCCTACATTGGTTACTCAATTATACCACCACTTAGATCAAGGTTGTCAAGGAAATAACAAGGTGGTTTAATGAAATAGCTTTCAAATTTGCAAGTATGAAGTATCTTGAACAATTAATGATATTAACCAAGTCATAACAAGTGAATCAAATGCCCCAAACACTACAAATCAAGAAGAAAATTGTAGTTTTCATAAAACTTGTATTCAAAGATGATTACTTCATCAATTTACCAAGTTACGACAACAAAAATGAAATGGCCCTTACACCAATAAAAATGCAACAAAAGAGGGCTGGAAATGCAAGCTAAAACTAGGGCTCAGATAACAAATTCTTGCTAAAATGTAAATGGTATGAATTAACCCTAAAATATCCAAGACGTCAAGCCCTAGAAGGATGAAAATCATTATAGTAGTGTAATAAATAATGTCAAGATGTATTCCAAGATAAATATGCGTCTAAAACCCTAGATGTCAAGCTAGGAAATAGTTGGAAATTGAGGGTATATCCTAATCTAACCATAAAATTGATAAAGACAAGGGAAATTAGGGTTTAAGGTCACTTGTAAGAGAGAGAGACTAGTGTTGTCCAATCCTCTTGGGAACATGGAGTCAAATATTGCACTTTCTTGGAGAGCAAAGGTAAAAGAGAGACCTAGGAACTAAACCCTAGGGTAGTCCACTACAAACCCTAGGTATTAATCTTTTAGGAGGGAAAATCAAGGTAGTCCACTACAAACCCTAAGAGGTCGTCTTTTTTCTTATAGCAAACTCTAGCAAAAAGATCAAGATGGATCTAGGGTAGTCCACTACAAACCCTATAACTTTAACCTACAAGAATAGAACTAGGGTAGTCTACTACAAACCCTAGAAATATCCTTATGTCCTTTTACAAGATTCAAAAAAATGATTACAAGGGAAGGTAGTCCACTACAAACCTTCCTAGGGTTTCAAGACAAGTTTTATTCAAGAAAAATGCAATATAACATGTAATATCGTCACTTTGATAAAACATCCACTTAATACATCCAAGAAATAAACCAACATGGACTTAAGAAGAACACTAATTAGATAAATCAATGTTCACCATGAAACCTAGCTAAGAAATTATCCATCAAACTTGAAAGGCATTCATAATATCATCTCCAAGAGAAAGTGCATAAGTCATCCATAGTGAAAGAGAAAGATAGAAGACACATGTAGTAATGATTCTCCACAAGTTATGTTATGATTTACAAAATGTAGCTCTGTGTGTGTGTGTGTGTGTGTGTGGAAACCAAGCACTCCATCTCTCTAAGAAGCCCCTAAAGCATAAGAATCCATGATATAAGGTGGATAGATCAATTATAGATTTTAACCTTATACAATTAATTACTGCAAACAAATTCTTAATAAGAGCATAAAAGATTCAATGGGCACACACACACACATTATACAGATATTTTACCTTTAAAACCCAAACTGGGAAAACCATAAACTTGTTTAGAGTTGCACCTCTTCTATTCATCACGTGTCTTCATTGTTTACAATATAATATGTACATAGGTCTCGTGGCATCCAAACCCCTCATTCATTGACCCAGATTATTCAACAACCCTAATTCCTTAACCGAAACTACAAAACCAACAACGAAATCTATGTGTCGAAAACTGCCAAAAACATACGCAAAAAAACACCAATTATTTATTTATTTATTTATTTTAATTATTATAATTTTCCGGGGGATTTGTCCCTACCCCCTGAGGCTCCCATATCAGTGTACAGTACATGGGACCAATCTTGCAAATAATATAACACATACCCAAAATTCTCACACTTGTTGTTTTCTTTGCATACATTAGGTTACATAATTACATAGTCAACAATCTAGGGCAATAATGCCCATTGATCCTCTACACCAAGAGAACTTCTCAGTGCTCACAGATTTTGTTAATGAATCTACAACATTCTTCAAAGTGTCCACCTTCATCAACAACACCATTTCTTCAACCATTTCTCTCACAAAGTGATACTGAACATTAATATTCTTTGTCTTTGAATGATAAGTCAGGTTCTTTGCTAGGAAGATTGCACTTCGATTGTCACAATCAATCCTTACAACTTGTTGTACCAACCCAATACTTGAACACAATCTCTGTAACCATATTTCTTCCTTGCGTGCATGAGTGGTTGCCATGTATCCGGTTTCTTTAGTTGAGAGTGCCACTACAACTTGTCTTTTGCTCATCCAATTGATTTCTCGTCCAAACAAGTTAAACACATACCCACTTGTAGATATTTTGTGATCCATATCTCCATCATAGTCTGCATCAAAGAACTCATGTATGTCCAATAGTCTATCCAATCCTAGTCTTCCTTGGTAGCACAATCCATAACTAGTAGTGCCATGCAAATACCTAAAAACCCTCTTTACTGATGTCCAATGCTCCTTCCCTGGTTTTGACATATACCTACTCAAAACTGCCACTACATGTGCAATGTCGAGTCTAGTATAGACCATTGAATACCTCAAACTACCAACCACACTAGCATATGGAACATGGGACATGCCCTCTTCCTCTTCCTATGTCTTCAGACATTTATCCACAAACAACTTTACACCTACATGAATAAGAACCCTGACCAGTTTACATTCCTACATATTAAACCTCTGCAATATTGTATCGACATATTTCATCTGATTTAATCAAAGTTTCATGTTTTCCCGATCTCTTTTAATTTTCATGCCCAAAATAAAATTTGTAGCACCAAGATCCTTCATGTCAAATTTAGAGGACAACTTAGTTTTCACATCTTGGATAATCTCCTTGTCATTTCCTATCAACAACATATCAACCACATACAAGTCTAAATAAATAATATGATCACTGATTAATTTGAAATATAAACAATTATCCTCTTTGGTCCTTGTGAATCCAAGTCCCAACATAAAAGTATCAAATTTTGATACCACATCTTTGGTGATTGCTTTAACGCATATAGGGACTTTTTCAACTTGCATACTAGCTCTTTCTTTCCCTTCACAATAAATCATTTTGGTTGCTTCATGTATATTTCTTCTTCTATATCCCCATGTAGGAATGTTGTCTTCACATCCATCTGTTCTATTTCAAAATCAAATGCAAGACCAACAGATAAAAAAAATCTAATAGAAGTTAACTTGGCAACAAGAGAAAACATTTCACCAAAGTCAATTCCCTCTACTTGGGAATAACCTTTTTCTACTAACCGAGCTTTGTATTTCTCCACTTTACCTTTTGCATTCAACTTCTTCTTAAACACCCATTGGCTACCAATGAGATTTCTTTTAGTTGGAAACTACACTAGATCACAAGCCTCATTCTTGTCCAAGGATGCCATTTCTTAAACCATGGCCTTTTTCCATATTTTTCCATCCTTTGAATCCACTACCTCCCTAACAGTTCTTGGATCATCATCAATAATAGACAAAGCAAAATTTGAATGGAAAATAGGTGGAATATACCTTTTCGATTGCCTTCTTTCCATAACCGATCTCCTCAATACTAGAGTATGAGGATCTTCTTCTTCTGATTCATGTTCTTTTGTAGAGTCTGATTCGTCATCCTTTAACTCAAACTCTATTTTCTTTGATTCTCCCTTCCTTGGTAGGACTTCCTGTTTGACAACATCTTTGATTTCTCTAAATACCACATCTTGAATTTACACTACCTTCTTAGTTTATGGGTTCCAAAGATTATAACCTTTCAAACCATCTTTATACCCAATAAAAATACACTTTTCAACCTTTTTATCTAGCTTACTCCTATTTTCCTTTGGAACGTGAACATAGGCCTCACAAGCAAATACCCTGAGATGTGTGAGAGAGGGTTTCTTACCAATCCATACCTCGCGTGGATTCTTGTCATCCAATGTTGATGAGGGTGATCGATTGACCATGTAACATCCAATACCCACTGCCTCTACCCAGAATTCTTATCCTAACCGACACCATTGAACATCCACCTTTCTTTTTCCATCAATGTCATGTTCATCCTTTATGCAACTCCATTCTGTTGAGGTGTATATGGAGTAGTCTTTGTTAGATTTTATTAAATTTCCAGAGCAATAGATTTACTAATGTATTTAGATCTTCTTTTACATTTAACAACCATATACCATATACTAAAAATATCAGCAGCATAAATAAGCACAAGAAGACACAAATATTTATCCTGGGAAAACCCCAAACCCGAGGAAAAACCCAACCAACCTTTCTTAGATAGATTCTTTCTGACAATACAATCCAACCATGAACCAAATCTATACACTAGAGCGATCTGATAATAAATAAACCTTGATACAAGAACTTATCTCAAACCCTAGAAAGGGTAGCTGAGTCACCACACAATACTAGTGCACCAGTTCTAGGGATATCACACAAGAGAAATCACCAAGAGCTAGATAGCGCACCACATAACTGACACAACTGGAAACTGTAACTACAACTGGAACGAAACAAATGAACAATGCACAATAAGAGAATAGCTTATGTGATGATGATGATAATGAGAAAGGCATCACATTATTTATACTTGTTCTGTCACTTAACTGGGGCCCACTTCTCTTCTAGGAAATTGTGTTTCCCCTTTATCTTTTCCTGTGGGCCGACTTCTCTTCTGGGGTGTTCTTCAATTGTTCAATGGTCTTCCTTTGACTTATAGAATCTTCTTCTTCTCTAAGAAAGGTTGTCCAGGAGGGAATACCTCCCACTGCTACCAAAACATCAACACTCCCTCTTAGCTAGGGAGGTATTCTTCCAGGATGTTTTTCCTCTAGTAGTCCCAGGACTACAACCATAGTCTTACGAATACATTGTAAGCATCTAGTAGACCCAATGATACCACCATAGTCTCAATACTATGATATCCAGTATTACAAGACTAATGCCATAGTCTCACGATTATGCTATCCAGTAGTACAAAGACCACCGCCATAGTCTCACGACTACGAATCTAGTAGTTCGAAGACCACCACCAATCTCACAATTACAAATCTAGCAGCACAAAGCTACCACCATAGTCTCCATCACTACGAATCTAGTAGCACAAGGCTACCACCATAGTATCCATGACTACACTATGATGTTTCTCCTCTCCTAGTAGCCCCAATCACACCCATCCACTTCAAATGGTATGGAAAGACTATTACCATATCCCTAAGGCTACACCATGGTCCCATTCACACCTAGCCACTTCAAATAACATAGGAAAGACAATGCTACAAGTATCATTCACACCTAGCCAACTCACATGGTGTAGGAAAGAATTGTACCAGGCTACATTTTACTCCCTCAGCCACTTCACATGACTGATATGGGAAACCCTTGGAAAGAGGGAGAGCCTGTTGGAGGAGAAACATCACATCTTCCTCTCAATGAGGGTGGACATTCTGCATCATGACAAGATTTTCTATGAAGTTCTCATACTTCACTCTAGATAGAGGCTTAGTGAGAATGTCGGTTGTCTGCTCATCTGTGGATATGTAATGGAGCTTTGTTGCTCCTCTTTGCACCATGTCTCAGATGTAATGGTATTTTATCTCTATATGCTTTGACTTGTCATGAAATAATGGATTCTCGGAAATCTTCACACAACTTTGATTATCACAATATATCAAAGTTGGCTCCAACTCTAGATCAAATAACCCTGCAAGAAACTTTCGAAGCCATACTGCTTCATGACTTGCAACACTGGATGCAATATAATCTGCCTTTTCTATATTGAGTGCCACTGACGTCTATTTTCTACTCAACCATGAGATCATACTTGATCCCAAATTGAAGCAACATCCATATGTGCTTTTCCGGTCCACTGCACTCCCCGCACAGTCAGAGTCTGTATAACCTTGCAACTTTACTTCACTGTCTGAGACATATCTGAGTCCATACCAATCATACCATGTAGGTACCTCAACACATGTTTTGTTGCTATCCAATGTACATGTCTAGGTTCAACCATGTACTGACTCAATGTGTTCACTGCAAAGCATATATCTGGCTTGGTGTTACCTAGGTACATCAAGGATCCGATCAATTGTTTGCACATCGTGGGATCAACCAAATATGAAGATGAATCACTCAAGAGCTTCATATTTGTAACCATAGGTGAAACCATGGAATTGCTTTCCATCATCCTGAATATCTGCAGGATCTCAACTGTATATTTTCCTTGACTAAGGAAAATCTCATCTAGTCTCTGCCACACCTCTAATCCCAAGAAATAATGCATTAAACCTAGATCCTTCATTTCAAACTCTGAAGTGATCTCCCTCTTGCACCCATCTATGAGCTTCTCATCCCTTGTAATAAACAGGTCATCCACATATAGGACCAAAATCAATTGGAAACCATCCTCAACCTTGTAGTAAAGGTTGGGATCTGCATCACTCTTGGTAAACCCCAAGCTCATCGGATAACTATTTACTCTGGCATACCATGCCCTGGGTGCCTACTTAAGCCCGTACAAATCTTTCTTCAATTTGCAAACATGAGACTCTTTCCCATGAATTACAAAACCTTGTGGCTTCTCTATGTACAATTCTTCTTCAATTACACCATTCAAGAAAAAAATATTCACATCCATCTAGTGTAATTTCCATCCCATAACAAAAGCAATAACAATAATAGATTTGATGGAAGTGTACTTTTTTACTGGATAAAATGTCTCGTCATAATATTCTCCCTCTTTTTGGGAGAATCCTCTAGCCACAAATCTTGCTTTGTACTTCTCTATGTTGCCATATGCAACATGCTTGATCTTGTAGATCCATTTGGAAGTCACCACCGATTTCCCTTTTGGTCTCAGAACCACTTCCCACGCATCATTCTTCATGATGGACTGATACTCTTCCATCATGGAATCTTTCCACACTTGCTTCTTAGCATCTTCCTCAAAAGTGGAAGGTTTTGAATCAATGATTTTACTCATCAATGCTACATAGCTGGAAAACTTGTGTGGTCTCTTTCTCTCTCTAATAGAGCCTCTGGGAGTTGCAAGTCCTTCAGCTTCCTGCAAAGTGTTCCGAAGCCATGTTGGTCTCTTCCTGGTAATTGTAACTTATCTAGGTGGATCTACAGGTATCTCTGGCTCTACCCTCTCATTCTAATTTTCTAGAATGTGCTCTTCTAGAGTAGAGTCAATCATTACTGCATCCCTTGGAGCCTTCAACTCCTCTCTATCCTCATCCATGTGAGACTCTCTAGATTTCTTGAAGGTTGCTTCTTCATCAAATGTAAAATCCCTTCTAATCTCAATATGTCTCTGCCCGGGGATGTATATTATGTAGGCCTTCGAAGTCTCACTGTATCCAAAGAAGGTGCCCTTCTTTCCTAAAGGCTATAGCTTCGTACTCGTTTCCTTGGGAACATGTGTGTACACTGGACAACCAAATATTCTCAAGTGGTTGACTTCTGGTTTCATTCTGGTGAACACTTCTTTTGGTGTCTTTTTCCCCAATATCTTATGAGGACTTATGTTCTGGACATATATGACTATACTGGATGCTTCTGCCCATAGGTGCATGGGTAGTTTCTGGTCATGGATCATCACTTTAGTTGCTTCTACAATCGATCCGTTCTTTCTCTCTGCAACCTCATTCTGCTAGGGGTTGTTGGGAGTTGTTATCTCCCTTTTAATTCTTGCTTCTCTGCAAAAGTATTTAAACTCATTTGAGGTGTATTCAACTCCATTATCTTACTTCAAAATCTTAATCTTTCTATGAGAGAGATTTTCTACTAAAGGCTTGAATTCTTGAAACTTGTTAAAAAAATCATCTTTTTCTTTCAATAAATAGATCCATGTATTACGTGAGTAATCATCAATAAAAATGACATAGTACACAAATTTACCTAGAGATGGCATCGTCATATGTCTGCATACATCTAAATGTATGATGTCCAAGATCCCTTTGGATCTATTGTCATTGCTTGAAAATATTCCCTTAGCATTCTTTCCAAGTGTGCATCCTTTGCATACTCCATCATGTTCTACCTATATATCTGGTAGACCTGTAACCATCTTGCTCAAAACTGGTAAGGGTCTGTAATTTATGTGAGCAAGTCTTCAGTGCCATAGCTCACTAGAGCTAACACTTTTATGTACAAGGGCTTGTTCTGGGTGTCCCTTCAATTTATAAAATCCTCCTTCTCAGACACCAATCACAGTAGATTAATCTATACTTGAACTCTTGGGCCATAGAAGGACTTGGCCATCCACAAAATCTGCACTTAAGCCTTTATCTTCTAAAGAAAAAATATAAAGAAGATTCTTCATTGAGCCTTGTACAAACAAAACATCTTTTATTGAAATGGATTTACCTAAATCAATTTGGTAGGAGGCTTCTCCTACTCCTTTGACTGCATGCCCGAAATCATCCCCAAGTTATACCTGAAGGGATGAACTCTTCTTTGTCATTATTGTAAGAGAACTTCTGAACTTTGTCATGTGCTTGGAAGCACCACTGTCCACGAACCAAATATCACTTCCTTGAGTGATAGTACCTATGAGATATGAGACAAAGACATATTCTTCATCTTTTGATTCCTTTGTCCTCTTCTAAGATGTGGACTCTTTCATATTTTTTGCATGTATATGATGTTTTATCTTCCCTTTCCCTTGAGGACATTGATAAGCAAAATGTCCCAACTTCTTACAAGTGAAACATCTGATTTTAGATGCATCCTTCTTGTGGTTTGGAACTGATCTTCTAGTTTTCTTCGGGATGGTATTTCTCCTTTATTTCCTTTTCTTCAAATGAGTAGCAAGATATTGGTTCTCTTCATCATTGGTTTTCTGCGACTTGGATATCAATCTTGATTCTTCTTGGGTATAGTCTGTCCATAGCTTGTCAAATTTGGGTATTTTACTTCTTGCACAAATTCCTTGAACAAATGCATCCCAAGAAGAAGKAAATCCATTAAGAGTWGTAGTCACTAGCTCTGCATCATCCATGGAATATCCAATATTTGCTAGCTGGTCCTTGATCTGCGAAATTCACATGAAGTACGTTGAAATTGTATCYGACTTGTTCATCATCAYGTTTATGAGTTGATGACCTAGGGTTAACTTCCTTCTTGTGTTCTTTATTTCATATTGTCTTGATAAGGCATCAAATGTCTCCTTTGGTGTCTTCAATTCTGATACATTGGGAATCAAGTGGTCCTTGATTGAATCTATCAATATCCTCTTGGCCTTGATCTCATTCTTCTTGAACTTTGCCTTGGTGTCTTCTTCTTCTGGTTCTAGGAGAACCTGCTTGACATGATCCAATAGATCATTCTATTCTAGAATGAGTAGTATCCTATGCTTCCATGATCTGAAGTTGTCTTCTCCATCCATCCTATCCTCAACTCTTATATTGCTAATCATTTCCATTGATAGAAACCCCAGATCTGAAAAATCCCAAAATTTCAAACTTCACCAAAATGTAATCTGAGAGGTGCAATGAGTGCGCTAGGGTTATACGAGTTGCTATGAGCTATATATAGTCCCAACAACCTTGGAATAATTTCTCAAGGAGCTTGACAAAATAAAAACTGTGCAATGACAAGGTGCAGAAGAAATCCAAAGTACGATCTTCCTTCTAGTGGTTAAACTGTTATGAAGGTAACCAACTCTGATTCCATGTTAGATTTTCTTATAATTCCAAAGCAATCGATTTACAAGTGTATTTAGATCTTATTTTACATTTAACAACCATATATTATATACTGAAAATATGAGCAGCATAAACAAGCACAAGAAGACACGGAGATTTATCTTGGGAAAACCCCAAACCCAGGGAAAAACCCAGTCGACCTTTCTTAGATACATTTTTTCTAATATTACAATCCAACCATGAACCAACTCTATAAAATAGAGAAAAATTATAATGAAGAGACCCTGATACAATAACTTATCTCAAACCCTATTGAGGGTAGTTGAGTCACCACACAATACTAGCACACCTCTTCCAGGGATAGTGCACAAGAGAAATCACCAAAAGCTAGATAATGCACCACATAATTGGCATGACTAGAAACTGCAACTGCAACTGTCATGAAACAACTGAGCAATGTGCACTAGGAGAAGAGTTGATGTGATTATGATGATAATGAGCAAGGTGTCACCTTATTTATACTTGTTATGTCACTTACTAGGGCTAACTTCTCTTCTGGGAAATTCTATTTTCCATTTATCTTTTCCCGTGGGTCGACTTCTCTTCAAGGGTGTTCTTCAATTGTTTAATGGTCTTCCTTTGACTTCTGGAATCTTCTTCTTCTCTAAGAAAGGTTGTCTAGGAGGGAATACCTCATGCAGCTACAAAAAAGTCAAGAATCTTCTGCCTTGCTATACCACACTTCTTACAGAAGTCTTTGAATTCATTTCCACATAACTCTCCACCATTACCATCCTCAACACCTTAATTATTTTCTCTATTTGATTGTCCACAAGAGACTTAAAATCTATAAACTTGTCAAATACTTTATATTTCTTCTTGAGGAAATATATCCAAGTATTCCTTGAGAAGTCATCTATAAATGAGACATAATACACAAATTTTCCTAGTGATAGAACCAACATTGGTCCAAACAAATCATTGTGCACCAACTGTAAAATTCCCTCTTCCCTCGTTGCACCATATGGGAATCTTACCTGATTCTTCTTCCCATATACACAACTTTGACACAAATCAAAATCCAGAGAGCAGTTAGACATACCTTCAACCATACCTTTACCATGTAGTAGTAAAAAACCCTTCTCTCTGATATGCCCTAGTCTTTGATGCTGCAATATAGCCTTTTCTCTGGAGACTGTAGGAGTATTTTATTCTTCAGCTCCAATCTCAGGATCAATGGAAATATTACACCCATCACTAATAGTTCTTCCTTGAAAATTATATAGAGTTCCAAATCGAACTCCCTTCAACAACACCATTTCTCCTCGAACCATCCTTCATGTTTCTTTCTAAAACATTGTTTTTACCCTTGCATTGTCCATTTTGCTTATAGAAATCAAATTTCTAGCCAAACCTGGGATGTTAAAAACACCAGGGAGTGTTCTAATCCTTCCATCCACGATATTCAACTTGACTTTTCCTCATCTTATGGTTTTGGTTGTCGATTTATCACCTAGAAAAACATCACATCCATCGTACCTTTCATATTCGCAAAACCACTCTCTGTGAGGAGTCATATGAAAGGATGCACCTAAGTCAACCAACCATGCCTCATGATCTGCATGTGTGCTTGAAGAATCCAAGTACACATCCCCTCCTTCTTCCATGAAGGTTTTTGTTTCTTTAGAAAGAGCATCTTCATATCCCTTCCCTCTCTCAACACTTTTGGATCTACATTGCTTCTTAAAGTGACCTTTTTTTCCACATCTCCAACATACCTTTATAAATTTTTTGATAGATTCATATCTTCCTTTAGATTTATATCTCCCACTTGAGGACTTAGATCTATTTCTTTCTTGGGAGCATCCTCTTGCAAATAATGCATTTTTTCTCTGGCTTATATATTTTTTTGCCTCATCTCCTTCGACAACAAGGTTGAGACCACATCATCGAAACTTAAAGTAGTTGTATCACTACCAATGGCCACAACCAGACTATCCCATGAGTCTGGTAAAGAGAACAATAAACTGATAGACTTATCTTCACTAGAAATATTAATATCAACAGATAATAGCTAACTTACCACAATATTGAATGCGTTCATATGCTATGTCATTGAGTCTCAATCTTTGATCCTTAGGTTGTACAACTTCTTTTGTAGGAACAATTTATTTACTAGGGACTTTAACTGATACAAATCCTCTAAATTATCCCATAGTGCCTTGGTTGTAGCTTCCCCTGACAGATTCAATAATACTAAATTTGAGAGACACAACCAGATTGTTCTCTTCGCCTTTCGATTCAACTTTTCCCAGTCTTTCGTTGACATTCCTGCAGGTTCAATACTTGGATCCACAATGATCCACTGATATTTGTCCACCAATAGATATTCTATATTGAGCTTCCACAACTCAAAACTTTTCCCATTAAAATTCACGATCTCTATTTTTGAACTGCTCACCATTTCTTTTCACCTGAAGAATTGATACTACATATTTCCCACTATAACAAGGTTTATCATAGACCCAAGCCAAACCCTTAGCCACAAAGGCATCCCCTTGAAGCCAATAAAAACTATGATACAAAATGTAGATTTTAACCTTATACAATTAATTACTACAAACATATTATTAATAAGAACATAAAAGATTCAATGGCACACACACATATTACATAGATATTTTACCATGGAAATCCAAACTGGGAAAACCAGAAAAATGTTTAGAGTTGCACATCTTCTATTCATCACATGTCTTCATTGTTTACAATACAATATATACATAGGATCCTGTGGCATCCAAACCCGTAATCCATTGGTATGAATTAGTCAACTACCCTAATTCCTTAACTGAAATTAGAAAATCATTGACGAAAACCATGTGCCGAAAATGTAATATTCCAGATATAAAAAAGTATGTAGAACAAAAATAAATAGCTAGAAATGACAGATGAACAACAATATAACCAGAATAACACCACAATAATACCAAATAGATACCAGAATAACACCAAAAAGAGCACTTTGATTACTAAGAGCAATGTTCACTTGCCTCTTCGAGGGGGCAACCTCCAACATAGAAGAGTTATATTACAATAATATACAAGGCAAGAGTTCTCATACCCTTGACTCCTATTTATACTAAATATGTCTATCAAAAGAACCATCTAGAGGAAGATCCTTCTAGAAGCAAAAACTTCTATTAGGTCTTCTTACATTGGAAATATTCTTCCTTATTGCTAGGCCTTATTAATATTGACCTTTATTACATGGAAATATATTATTCTATCTACGTGAGGGGTTAGGTCCCTAACATGTCCCTCCCCTTAAAAACAACCTTGTCCTCAAGGATTGAGATGGGGAAATTGCTGCAAAATGGTAGTGAAATCCCAAGTGGAATCTGCTGGAGTTGTATCTTTCCATTGGACTAACACTTCCTTGATGGTTCGCTGACGCAGCCGATGCTCACGCCGGTCCAAAACTGCTTGTGGTTGTAGCCAAATGGAGCCTTCTTCGTCCAACTCGGGAAGGTTGGTTTGAGTTTGGCACTTAGTTCCAATGAACTTCTTTAAGCAGAAAACATGGAAAACATGATGGAGATTAGAATGACTGGGCAAAGCTAACTGATAGGCCACTTTTCCCACATGCTTGAGAACGATATAAGGACCATAAAATTTGGGCGCCGGTTTCTGACAATGGTCAGCTTTGAGGGAATTTTTCTTGTAAGGTTGCAGTTGAAGAAACACCTAATCCCCTTCTGCAAATTGATGTTCAAAGTGACCTTGATCTGCTTGTTGGTTCATACAATTCTGGGCCATGACCAAATTATCTTTGAGGGTACGAAGAATAGCCTCTTGAACTGTAAGAGTTTGGTCAACCGCCTGGACCTTTGAGACACCTGAAAAATAGGATAGAACTGAAGGTGGATTTTGTCCATATATCGTTTCAAAAGGATTCATGTGTGTAGTTGTATGGTATGAAGTGTTGTACCACCATTCAACTAGTGGTAACCATTGAGCCCACTGATTCTGCCTTTCCGATGCAAAAAAGCTCAAATATGTTTCCAAACATTTGTTGACAACTTCAGTTTGACCATCAGTCTGGGGATGATAAGTTGTGTTGAGATGCAATTGGGTTCCTTGTAGTTTGAACAGTTCTTGCCAAAAATTGTTGGTGAAAGTTGGATCGCGATCAGAAACAATAGAATGCAGCATGCCATGAAGCTTGAAGACCTGATCCATGAAAATTTGAGCCACAGTGGATGCTGTAAATGGGTGTTTAAGAGAACATAAATGAGCATACTTGGAAAGACAATCAACTACCACCGTGATGACTGATTTATTTCCCGATTTAGGTAAGCCTATAATAAAATCCATAAAGATATCCCACCAAATAGCAGGTGGAATCAGAAGCGGTTGTAGTGTGCTAAGAGATTTGATTGTTTCACCCTTGTTGCATTGACACACATCACATTCAGCCACAAAATTACGAACGTCCTATTTCATACCCTCTCAGAAAAAAAGAACGTTTGACCCGACCATAGGTTTTGGTAAACTCTGTGTGCGTAGATATGGGTGTAGCATGAAGCTCATAAAGTACCGTGGATTTAAGTTTTGATTGTTTACATAAATACAAACGACCTTTGTATTGAAGCTCATCATTGAGCCAAGAGTTCCCTGGGGAAACTGGAGAATTGGACTGCAATTGTTGTATCAGATGTGAACTTTTGGGATCATGTAGCCATTCCTGGCGAACAACTTGGAGCCAATCTAATACAATGAAAGAGAGAGAAAAAAGGGACCCTTCATCTTCATATTTTCTGGAAAGTGCATCAACAACCACATTGTCTTTGCCTTTCTTGTAAATGATCTCATAATCATATCCAAAGATCTTAGTCACACATTTTTGTTTCTCGGGGGAGGAAAGGAGTTGTTCTAAAAAATGATTGAGGCTTTAATGATCTGTCTTGATTTGGAAGCGTTTCCCCAATAGATAAGGGCGCCAAAGATCCAGGACATGCAAAATAGCCAACAATTCCTTTTCATAGATTGATTTTCCCAAATTTCTCTCAGACATGTGTTTGCTGGTAAAGGCTAAAGGTCGACCCTCTTGCATAAGGACAGTGCCAATTCCTTTCCCGAAAGCATCATATTCTAGGACAAAGGTCTTTGTGAAATCATGAAGGGCTAGGACTGGAGTGGTGCACATGGCCATATTCAAGGTTTGAAAAGCCTGAGCAACTACTGGAGTCCAAGTGAAAGAATTCTTTTTAAGGAGTGCAGTGAGAGGTGCCGCAATCTTTCCATAATTATTAAAAAAATTGCGATAATAACGTGTTAAACCCATAAATCCCCACAAGCTTTTGAGAGTCTTTGGGTGAGGCCAATATTTCATAGCTTCAATCTTTTTAGGATCCACCCTAACACTAGCCTTGCCAAAAAGATGACCCAAGTACTCGACTTCCGAGGTGCCAAAAACACATTTAGATCGTTTGAGGAAAAATTGGTGCTGAGAGAGTAGATGGAGAACTTGATCCACATGATCAAGATGGGTTGTCCAGGTTTTGCTGTAGATGAGGATATCATCAAAGAAAACTAAGACAAAATGATAGAGAAAAGGATGGAAGACATGATTCGTGAGGCTCTGGAAAGTGGAGGGATCATTACACAAACCAAATGGCATGACCAAACACTCATAGTGGCCCTCATGATTTCTAAAGGCAGTCTTAGGAATGTCTGCCTCTTTCATATGAATCTAGTGGTAGCCAGAACGAAGATCGAGTTTAGTAAAGAACTGGGCACCACTTAATTCATCCAAGAGGCCATCAATGATAGGAATGGGAAATTTGTCTTTAATGGTGAGTTTGTTGTGGGCGCGTAAGTCAGGACACATGCGCCAAGAACCTTCTTTCTTAAGGAGCATGACCACATGAGAAGAGTAGGGTCTCATACTAGGGTGGATAACACCTGCGTTGAGCAGTTCTTGAACCATTTTCTCAATTTCATTTTTTTGGGAAAAGGGGTGACGATAGGGATGAATATTGGGAGGAAGGATGCATGGGACAAGGGGAATGGAATGATCATGAACACCACAGGAAGGAGGGAGTCCCTGGGGAGTGGGAAAAACCACTTGATGTTTAGAGAGGATGGCTTGGAGGTCCTGCGGCACAGAGGGTGTCTATGTTGCTTGTATGGCATGGAGTTGGGGAATAATGACAGAATGACCTTTTTTGAGCAGCTTTCCATGCGATGGGAACTGATGATCTTCGAGGAACCGACGGTGATGCCTTGGAACTTATATTGTTGGCCCTCCTGGTCGAATTGCATGGTTAATTTCTTAAAATCCATGAGAATGGGACCCAAAGTCCTTAGCCATTCTGCAGCCAACACAATGTCACAACTGCCCATGTCGATAGCAAACATATGAGATTTCAAGTGGTAGTCACCAATTTGGAGACGCGCATTTTCGCAATGCCCTCCACATTTCATGGACCCACCATTGGCAATCATGATCTGGAAATTATTGGTTGCACGGATATAACAATTAGTTTCTTGGGCAATGCGGTGATGAATAAAATTATGGGTGCTTCCACTATCAACAAGAATGATGACCTTCCTATGCTTGATGTAACCAATTAGCTTGAGGGTTTGGGGAGCAAAGAAGCCATTGAGAGAATTTAGGGAAATGACCGGTTCTACTTCGGGAGGGTTTGAGGGAGGAGTTATGCCAGTGGGTTCAAGTGACAGACACAAGGGGAGCCTCAACATCCTCTTCAGAAACATCTTCCGAGATGGCCATAAAAACCTTTTGTTCGTTACACTTGTGTCCCGAAAATTATTTGTCATCACAATTATAACAAAGGCCTTTGAGTTAGCGTTCAACCATTTTGGCCTTGGTCAATTTCTGGATCTTTAGTGGAGTAGAAGGAGGAGTGGAAGTTATTGGTTTAGTGCGAGGAATAAATGAGGGTTTTTTGTTTTGAGAAGAGACATTTTGTTGTGCTTCCTTAGCTCTTTTAGTAGAGTTCACCCAACTCTGAGGTCGAGCCATGAGGACATGAGCACAGATCTCATCCTTGAGGCCACTGATAAAACATTCTTGGAAAAAAGCATCAGACATGCCCTCTATGCGAAAATCCAGTCTCTCAAAAGCAGCTATAAAGTCTTCCACAATGCCAGATTGTTTCAACTTTGTCAAACGGCCTAAATGGTTGGTGTTAGTGTCAAAGCGCTCATAAATCTCTGCCACAAAGTGTGTCCAAGCCACATACCCTTGGTGGGAAGTTTTTCTCCATTGCCACCATTGCCAACATTCTTGATCTAGATGGAGAACACCATATCGGAGTTTGGCCAACTCATCCGTAATGCCATACAAAGAGAACTAATTTTCCATTTGAGTTACCCAGCCAGTGGGATCCGATCCATCAAATTTGGTCACATTCAGACGTGGAAGGCGTAGGCCACACTGAAAGTGACGGGGCTGAAAATTCTAGGAATGAGAGGAAGTTTCACCTTCGGTATGCAAGGGTGGGTCAGATACGGGAAGATCTGTAGGGATATGCAGCTTGGCGCAAATCATCGTAGTGACAGATTCAAGTTGGGTAGTAATGTATTGTTTGAGCTCTTCTTTGAGTTCTGCGATTGAGGCGACGATGGAGGAATGCATCTTTTGATTGATGGTGGCAATATTGGCACTGAGATGTCGCAATTCTTGTTGGGTTTATGTGAAATTGGAGTGCAAGGTAGTGAAGCGAGCTTCCAAGTCTTGGCTACAGGTATGGGCCATGATGATGAGGGAACATGAAAAGGGGTGGGTGGGACCACACAGAAAATGGGTTATGGGTGAAGTGTATCACAATGATCAAGGCGACGAGTGTTGGAAGGGGGTCGGGTCCATAAGAAAAAACAAATTGCTGAAAAATGATAGGTATGACTGCGATAAGGGAGAAGAGAGAAATCCAATGGAATAGGTCTCAATTTTATTTTTTTTAACCCCTGCGGAGTTATATTTCGATCTGAAGAATATTGCAGTGATGAAATGCCCAAATGCTTAACAAGAAGAAATGTGTAGAAATTTCGCAACTCGAATGCAAGAGACACAGTTGCGCTGCAATAGATCTTGTTTGTTCTATTTTTGTTTTCATCCCAAGGATTAGGTATTCAAAGGTTCTATAGACAAGGGTTTGCCCTATGCTGTAGCTCTCTGATATACATGTGGGGTCCAACAACAGTACTTGGCCCAATATCTCAAGGCACCAACTAAGGAGGCTAGACCGTGCCCTTAGCCGTACTACACGACTACCCAAGTATTAGAGAGTATCTTCCCGAGTGTTGTTCTCGGTGACACTATAACAGTCAGGCGGTCAATTAGTTTATCTATGGAGGGCTTCAGGAGATCTAGGTCGATCCATATACAGGTGTTGTCTGATACGATACCACTTGAAGGGGTACCAACAGGGGTTACAAGGGTGGCCAACATATGTGCGCTTAAGTACCACTTGTATTTCCCACGTGTATGAATCCATGACCGCGGGTTTATGCACGTAATGACATATCTCTATAGCTTAAATACGCCAGAATACGTCTCTACCCTAAAAAAAAATAACCCACAATTTTTTGCCAAGGAAGGTGCTCTAATACCACTTGTAATATTCCAGATATAAAAAAGAATGAAAAACATAAATAAATAGATAGAAATGGCATATGAACAACAATATAACCACAATAATACCACAATAATACGAAATTGATACCATAATAACACCATAAAGAGCACTTTGATTACTGAGAGCAATGTTCACTTTCCTCTTTGAGGGGGAAACCTCCAGCAGAGAAGATCTCTATTACAATAATATCCAAGACAAGAGTTTTCATACCCTCGACTCCTATTTATACTAAATATGTCTATCAAAAGAACCATCTAGAGGAAGATCCTTCTAGAAGCGGAAGCTTCTATTAGGTCGTGTTACATTGGACTTATTCTTCCTTATTTCTAGGACTTATTAATATTGACATTTATTACATGGAAATATATTATTCTACCTACGTGAGGGGTTAGGTCCCTAACAGAAAAGTGCCAAAACAGACACAAAAAACCACCAAAAATAGATGCAAAAAACTGCCATTGTTTTTTCAAGGGCCCTTCCCCCAAACCCCTTACCCCCCCAAGGCTCCCATATCAATGTATAGTACATGAGATCGATATTTCAAATAATGTAATGCATACCCAACATCAATACCTAATTAAAGGTGTAGTTCTCAAGAAATGCATCAAGGTGTAAGTATGAGTGAATGATATGACATGGGGTTTACTTCATGGTCATGGTGTCATTGTCCTGCAAGGCCACATGTGAGGTTCATCTCCATAGGCACCTTTACAGAGGGAACACTTGGTGCATTGGGCTACCCTTTCCTCTGCACTATTTCTTCGCACCACTATCTCTCCTTTTGATATTCATTTATTGATTTGCAATCCCCCTTTTAGGCTTATGCATTTATTACATTGGGATTCAATTAAGTCCTTTTCTTTTTTGTCTGCATTCAATGCATTAGGACTTGGGGTGATGACCTCATAGCAAGGGGGTAGATATTTGTTGTTACAAGGAATGGTAATGCTCCTTACGTATACATTTTCAAATCTCGTTAGGCTAGGTGAGATAGGAGGGATTATTACCCTGGTTTATAATCTGTCAAAAATTTAATCAGACCTCAAGAAATGTAATACTTGGATCATATATACTTTTAAAAATATATATATATATATAATTTTTATGTGTTATAAGTATTACAACTCAAAATAATAATAATAATATGATACAAAGAAATAATGCAATGAGTATGAATAAAGACTAATAAAAACAAAAATTCAAATAAAATAATGAAGTATGTAATAAAATGTGAAATAACAATATCCCAATAGTTCACAAAGTGAGAAGAAATCAACAAGGATTATATTAATACCAACTCTGAGTTATAATTGACAATGTCACTTTCAAGTCCTTGCGAGGGCCTAGACTAGGGAAACTCTTGGAAGTCCAAGATGTAACTAGAACTCATACATGGACAACTAATGTCAAAATAAAATATCAGAATTCAAGAATAGTCTAGATCATTTCAAGTTACATGTGCATCATCGTTTTGAACTCTGCAAAACTCGCATTAACTAGCACTGAATGATTTTAGAACTTCTAATTAAGCCAAAACAAACTTCAAGAAAATAAATAACCTTGGAGCATATGACCGATCAATGTCTCCTAGTATTTTTTTTGCCACCTTCAAAACAACACTGATGTCATCAAGATAGTTCATCTCTTATGAAATCTCAGAATGGATTGAGTAGATGAATATCTCACTCAGAACTTAGACCTACCTTATCAATAGTCTCATTTTCTTCACCCTTTCTTTGTTGAACTCCTTCCTTACTTTTATATCTTCTTTGAAGTAGTTAGGTAGTTCAACCACTTTGTTTTTATATTTAATAAACTTTTAGTTTAAGAAAGGACATCTTAATTTAAGATAAGGGTCACAAATATGTTTTTGAATTTTAACTAATAATAGGTGGGGTCCCACTAGATCCTTGTATCTTTATTTTACAGAATTTCCCTTGTAGCTCCCAAAATGACTTGAATATACACATATTCAACAACTTAAAATCAATCAAGCAAAGGAATTTATCAAAATAATCCCATGTCAACAAACACTTGTACCTCCTCATATATCAAAATAATATGATATTTTTAAGTTTTCAAAAATAAATATCATATGTTGGTTGTCTGTCCCAAAATATAGTATCACATGTCCAAGTAAAAATAATAAACACTGCCATAACATAGTTTAAAAGAGATGAGGGTATTTCTTCTTAAAATAAACTTCTCTTTCTTTCCTACCTTAAAACTCATCTAATTTAAAATTTTGTATGTCCTCAAGAAATTCCTTTTTCTCTTCATACTTACTTAACTCTAGATGCATGTCACTAAAGGTAATTTCCCTCTTATCACTTTCTTCCTTTGTTGAATTTTTCTTTGAGTGTACAAATAATGGCTGTGATTTATCGTTGCTAGGGGTAACAACCAACCTCTTCCATTTATCAATTTTAATCTCATGAGAGGGCACTCTATGTTTCCTAGGAGGATAAGAGGCTACAGATGTGGTTGATGTAAAAAAAGTATTGTGTGATGAGGTAGAGGGGGATCTCTAGTCCTGATAGGCCATTGAGTGATACAAGAAGGAGGATTCACTAGATTGTTATCCCAACCATCATTTGCAGGTTGAATAGGAGGCTTAGGAATGTCCATGATACTAGGGTGAGGCTACAAAGGTGCACTAGGGGGAGCTGGGGGTTGAGGAAATGTTGGTTGTACACCAAGGTTTAGGTAACCAGTTTGCATCAGTTGGTTGAASTCATTTGATTCTGCATCAAAATGGACAGAGAATCTTATCCTCTTGTGTATCCCTTTCCACCAAAACGTGTTAGGCATTTTTCCTCTTCTTCCTTTGTTACCTYTGTTATTCCCCATGCTTCCCCTACTGAAGAAGCTCATGTATTTCCATTACCATTTGAATCGTTAAAAAATATTTTAGGTATAATACAAGACACATGATGATAAAAATTCATTACAATACTTGTTGAATATGACTTAATATAACTTTGTATATAGCATGGAAAATCAAGTATAGAAGGGAAAAATGAACAAGGAATAATGTACAAAAAGGGAAGAACACCCAAACTCATTGATAACCAATCTTCTTCACTTCCAATTTCCTTAGCCAATCTGAAACTTCAATCCTCTTGAATGCTTCTTTTTATATGAACAACTCAATATATATTTTAAACATGAACACAGATAAAATGATAAATATATGAAAATGAAATTATGAATGGGTGGGACAAATGATAGAGGGAATATGCTTACAAAAAATGATAAATAATGAGGTGATAAGGTGAAAATGTTCATGTAAAAAGCATTTATGATTTAACTCAGCCATTTAATTCCACTATGTGCATTTTAAATTTGTAGTTAATTGAAGTAATTATAATGACTAGGGTTGAGTAAAAACTTCCACACCATTCCCTATAACATTCATTATGCTTACAATCTATAATTGTTATGCAATATAACTCCATACATTTACCAATACTCAGGGCAAATATCCTCGAAAACTTATATGATGACTCATAGTTTACCAAACTGTGGATTTTTAAATATAATAAAAAAAAGGGTGAGTCGTTACACAATGACTAGAGTATGAGAGAGGGAAAAACCAATCCCAACAATTTTGTTATCAAGTCACCCAAACATGATGTAAAACATTGACAAAAGCTACGATGAATTTTCACAATGGCCACGTTGACTATGTGTATTGGATCCACAATAATGAGAAATATTTCAAAGGGTAACAACCGATTTAAACTATGTTTATTGTTTTTTCAACAAAGGCAAATAAATCGGGCATGAAAATGACTATAGGTGAGATGAGATGTAAACATTTTGCATAAATATAACCAGGGTTTTAAACCAATTCAACTTTTATATTTTTAAAATGAACCAAACATGAAAAGTGATAAAAATGTAATGATGAGAGTGAAAATAAATCCAACACAATTCTTGAAAACATAAATAATATCAACCAATCATACATCCTTTTAACCAGTTGTTCCAATTCTTGAAAACATAAATAATATCAACTAATCATACATCCTTTTAACCAGTTGTTCCAACGATAGTTGTATTATTTCACCATAACTTCCTTTTCATATACACGGAAGATAAGGGAAAGAATATCTTCATGCTTGAAACCAACTAACAAAACCATTACTAATTCATTTATCAACAAATTTCTACAACATAAATGATTAAACAACTACACATGAGTACTTACCTTATCCCAAAGCTTGCTTTATATCATTCTTTGGACTTGAAAATGGTTACACAACGAAAATCAACAACTACATCAACATCTACTTGGGCCAAACGCAGCAGGGGAGATTCTTCTAACACTACCAAATGAGAAAATGAAGAATTATGATGGCAACCCTAACAAACTCCAAGGTGGTGAGATGTGGGTTTAGTGGCATAAATGCCCTAGTCACTTCAACTTTAATGCATGGTGCACATAATATCCAATTCACCACCCCTATGTCGTTGGTCTCATTTTGAACCAAGGATCAAACAATATCAATACACATTTTATAATGTCAAACCAAAAATGATATATGCATTGAGCCATAGTCGTGGTCGAAATCATAGGAGTGTTATATAACATTTGAAATGTCAACCATTTATTCCAAAATGTATGTTTATAAATGCATGCCATGAAAAATAAACCTTATGAACCATATACCTTTTTTTCTTTTCAAACTTATCAAATGTCGCTTTTATACACACAACCTTAATGTCTTTGGGAAATGCAACATATCAAATCGAAGCATATGACTGTATACGCTTACTATATGAGACAAATATCATGTTTTATATGAGTATTGCAATGGTCCATTTTAGAATCATGATCCCAAATATACACCTTCAATACCATTGACTGTGGTGATGATATAACCATATGTGGTGATGATATAACCATACATAAAATATTATAAAATTCAAAGAACCATTACTTCACATGTATCAAGTCAACACTGATCGTGATGTAGTAACTAAATTTTTTTGATGCCATGGTGATAATCCAAACTGAAGCTAAGATATGTTACAACAATACCATGTCATAATGTTGAGAAAGTAAATGTCATACAAGATCGTATAATATTAGTGCTCTTTCCTAGGGGAACCCACCTATTCCTATTATAGTCATTAGATTTTTAAATGAGTTATAAGTTTCACAATTTTTTTCAAGCTTTTGAAATAGGTGGACGAAGTATGAGTCAGCACATGGTGATTCCACATGGTAGTCTAATTTAATAGACTAGAACTCAGAATATATGGTTTCCTTCTTAGAACTTTTTTTATTTTGATTTGTTGATTGGACTTTATTCTCAGGAATGATGTTTAAAAAAAAAATAGATGAAAATTTAATGTATGCCAACAAAAAAAAACTCATGTAAGGGGAGAACAGGAAAGAAGAAAATAGGGAAGAATTGTATCAATCAAGTTGCAACAAGGAGGTTTAGTTGGTTTGGAAAGTACTCAACCATTAGCATTGTGAACATAAGAAGGATAATTCATTTGTCTTTTGTTGTTTGCATTCTTCATTCATTTGGGTAAAATTAAAAAAATTCTTGCAAGACCAATGAATAATAATGTAACTTGACCGATCTAGTTGTCTAACTAAATCTTCCAAAAACAAAACTTGAGTAAGAAAGAAGAAAACCAAATATCAAAATATATACAAGAAAACCAAATAAAACCAAGGAAAACGCTCGATCTTGTTTTAACAAATTATGAATTGGTTTAACTATTCTAGAAAAATCATATATAAATCTTCTAACGAAGTTTATTTTACCCATGAATGATTGAATTTATTTTTTGGAAGTTGGATCTTGAATATTTTGAATGGCGATAAATATCTCTAGATCAATATTGATGTCTGAATCAAATACAATATGTTCGAGGATTTTCCTGCAATGACACCAAAAATGGGTTTTGTAGGATTTAATGACATACCTATTAGATTTTTCTTGTTTACAGAGAATTAGAGTTACCAGTGTTCATTTACTTYGTTACCATTAACACACACACACACACACACACACACACACATCATGTACTGAGAAGTAGAAACATAAACAAGAGACAAAAAGAACAGAACACAGGAGATTTGTCCTGGGAAAACCCCAAATGGGAGAAAAACCCAACAACCTTTCTTAGACAGATTCCATTCACAAAGTCCAACCGTTCACCAACTATCAAGAGCCACAAACAAGATATAAACCCTAGCATGATGCTAGCACACCTCTAGCGCTCACAACGACAACACCAACACAATATTAGAAGAGGGCACATCCTTAGAGAGATAGCGCACAAGATGAAGTAGCCAACAAGAATAACCAAAACCCCAGCTCTGCATCTCCTCTTCCTCCTCAAACTTGCACACCTTTTCCTTAGTGAGAGAGTGTGTCCAAATGAGCTAGACGCCCTCCTTATTTATAGTCTTCAATTCATGGCCTCTATAACTATGCAACAATCAGCTAGTAGCACACATCTACAACAATGTCATCAACCATAGTAATAGTCTCTATAACTATGCAAAAATCAGCCAGTAGCACACAACTACTACAATGCCATCGACCATAGTCATAGTCAATGTCTCTACAACTATGTAGTAATCAACTAGTATCACACAACTACTATAATGCCATCAACCTTAGTTATAGTCTCATCTAGTACCACGAAGCTACTCACATAGTCCTCATGACTATGCATGTGATTTTTCTTCTCTTAGCAGGTCCAACAGTCCATTACCCTCTTAGTCACCTCATATGACTGATCTAGGGAACCCTTGGCCATAGGGGTTAGCCAACATGAGAAGAAACGACACACCTCCCTCTCAATGAGGGTGGACATTCTGCATCACGCCAAGCATGTCTCTGAAGTACTCATACTTCACTCTAGACAAAGGCTTGGTGATAATGTCCGCTATCTGCTCATCCGTGGATATGTACTGGATCTCTATAGCTCCTCTCTGCACCATGTCTCAGATGTAATGATATTTGATCTCTATGTGCTTTGACTTGTCATGAAATACAAGGTTATTTGAAAGCCTTACACAACTTTTATTGTCACAATGTATCAAAGTTGGCTCCAATTCTAGATCAAATATCCCTACAAGCAACTTCTGAAACTACACTACTTCATGACTTACCACACTAGCTGAAATATACTCTGCCTCTGTTGTTTTGAGTGCCACTGATGTCTACTTCCTGCTCGACCATGAGATCATACTTGATCCCAGATTGAAGCAACATCCGAAAGTACTCTTCCGATCCACTTCACTCCCTACCCAGTCAGAGTTTGTATATCCTTGTAGCTTCACATCTCCACCCGAGACATATCTCAATCCATATCCAATTGTACCATGCAGGTACCTCAACATATGTTTTGTTGCCATCCAATTTACATGTTTAGGTTTAACCATGTACTGACTCAAGGCATTCATTGCAAAGAATATGTATGGCTTGGTGTTAACTAGGTATATAAAGGGTGCAATCAATTTTCTATACATCATGGGATCCACCAAATATGAATATGAATCACTCAGAAGCTTCAGATTTATCGTCATGGGTGTGGCCATGGACTTGCAATCCATCATCTCGAATCTCTGTGGGATCTCAATAGTATATTTTCATTGGATAATGAAAATCTCATCTGATCTCTGCCACAACTCCAATCCTAAGAAGCAATGCATCAAACCTAGATCCTTCATATTGAACTCTGAATTGAGCTCCCTCTTGCACCCAACTATGAGTTTATAATCTCTTGTCAGAAACAAGTCATCCACATATAAAACCAAGATCATCGAACATCCATTCTCAACCTTATAATAAAGGTTGGGATCTTCTTCACTCATGGTAAATCCCAAGCTCATCAGGTAGCTATGTATCCTAGCATACCATGCCTTAGGTACCTGCTTCAATCCATACAAGTTCTTCTTCAATTTGAAAACATGGGAATCTTTCCCATGGATGACAAAACCTTGTGGTTGTTGTATGTACACTTCTACCTCTATTACACCATTCAAGAAAGCAATCCTGACATACATCTGGTGTAATTTCCATCCCATTGTGGAAGCAATCGCAGTAATCGATCTGATGGAAGTGTACTTTTCTACAAGAGCAAATGTCTCATCATAGTCTTCTCCCTCTCTTTGGGAGAATCCTCTAGCCACAAATATTTCCTTGTAATTCTCTATGTTGCCATTTGTAGCATGTTTGATCTTGTAGATCCATTTGGAAGTCACTATTGACTTACCTTTTGGTATCGAAACCACCTCCCACACATCATTATTCATGATGGACTGATACTCCTCCATCATGGCATCCTTCCATTCATTCTTCTCAATAACCTATTCAAAGGTGGAAGGCTCTGAATCAATGATGTTACTCATCATTGCCACATAGTTGGAAAATGTATGTGGTCTCTTGCTCTCTCTAAAAGGGCCTTTTGGAGATGCATGTCCTTCAACTTCCTACAAGGTGTTCCAGAGACACACTGGTCTCTTCCTATTGACTGCAACTTCTCTGGGTGGATCTATAGGTCTTTCTGACTCTACCATCTCATTTTGAACTTCTGGAATGGGGTCCTCTAGTGTAGAGTCTTCCATGATTGCTTCCTTTGGAGCCTCTTGCTCCTCTCAATCCTCATCTATGTGAGACTCCCTTGATCTTCTGAAGGATTCATCTTCATAAAATGTTACATCACGACTGATCTCAATCTATTTCTACCCAGGAATGCATATTATTGTTATAGCCCTAAAATTCCCTACTCATGCATACATGGCCTTGGCCCTCTTACTTGCATATTTTTCCAAAGCACTGATGAGAAGCTCTTCTTAAAAAACCATTTTTTAGAAGATGTACGYGCCCTGCACCATTACATCCAACGTACATATGATTGTTTCACCACTATAGCTCGCGTACATACGCTTKCTCCAATATTATAGCCCGCGTATACTTGCAAAAGTTGCAAGGAATTCGTTGAAATTCACGGGTTATTGGAAGTTTCCAAACTAATCCACCTGTTATAGCCGTCACCCAACCGAATAACCATCCTTTTGTCATATAAAAGGAGGTKTTTGGGTCTCATTTCAAATCCAAGCATAAGAACAATGAAACTCTGCCCAATTTCACTTCCCCTCCCTGCCCAAGATATTGTTTCCTTTTGTGAGATATTGCCTYAGCATTCCCTCATTAGCCCCTTCTTCCTCTATCCAACCCATTCCCTTCCATTGAGGTGATTAGAAGGTTGAGAGAAGAATTCCATTCAAGGTGCACTTGGAGCATGGTAAATAGGAGCTCGGAMTAGGTTTGCGGAACAGTGGCCAACAAAGATTGTAAGGTATAATCTTTGTATGATGAATAAAATAATCACATTTTCCTGTCCCAAATGAYGGTGKTTTGAGTATTTTTATTGATTTATACTTAACATTTAATATCTAACCCTAACTCATGGATAKAATAGCATGTTTGTAGTTCTTGTTTGCCTATCTTTGGATGCAGGTCAACCTTGGGAGGAGACGTGTAGTCAGTGGAACTACYAATCTTGAGGAGATCACCACCAGATGTGGGATCAAAGGTATAGTTACCCGATATCTTCTCTTATTTTMTTTTCTTTACATTTGTTTTGGTATGTTTGGGGTAGTATAGAGAATTGATTGACTTTTAGATGGTTATTCACTTTGTCTACGTCTTGAACCTTGGTGTAGTTAAAGGGGGGTTTTCCCTGCTAGCAGAATTCGCACCATATTGGCGAATGCCTCTAGGGTTTTTTAGGGGATTTTGGGTTGTTTGATTGGTTTGTTTGCCTTTCAAGTTTCTTTCAAGTTTTTTGAGTCTATCAAGGGTTTTTGGTCACCTTCAGGGTGCATACTAGTTGTCCCTTTGATGCAGAGCATAGGATTCAAAACATAAGGGTTGTTTCAATCTGTGACTGGCGGGAGTACTCCGAGTGGAAATAAACATGACTGAACACGACTACATCTTTTGCGGATCTAGATTTTAAAAAGGCTGGGCCTAGGAAATGACAGGGGTCTTTTATTTATTTATTTATTTATTATTATTATTATTATTATTATTATTATTCTGTTTTATGTTGTTTAGTGGTTGTAGGTTGCAACTGTAGTTCGTGAATATGTCTAAGGACATGCGTGTCATTTTTTGAGGTCTGAGAGCATTTGGCTCATTTCGGTTAGTTGGTATATTAATGGAATAAAATGGTTTGAGTAAGATTGAGTTGAGTTCTGTGCTTGATTTATAGATTGGTTTTTTTTTTGTATTAAACTGTGCCTTTGTAGCTACAAGATTCTCATGTGTTTCTGTAGTAAGGAGTGACTGCATCAGATTGGTATCAGAGAACAACGATGGATCTAAGGGGTGTCCATTTGAACTGGGGAAGGAGAGGCAGGAGAAATGACAGACGAAGAGTAACCCTTGATGAGGAACTACTCTGAACATTAGAAGCCATCGAGTCCAGATTTCCCTATGAAGAATCCGAGGAGGAACTAGAGGTTCCACGAGGTTGAGTAAGAGTTGTAGACCCCATGGAGAGGCTTATTGAGGCAATAACCAAACAAGGAACCAGGGCTAAAGTCGAGGTCCCTGATTTCAAAGGCGAACTGAACCCATAATTATTCATGGATTGGATTCAAGAGTTGGAGAAATATTTTGATATAGAAGGGATCGAGGAGACTGATCCACGAAGGACTAAAGTAGAGACATCCAAAATGAAGTCACATGCTTCTCTATGGTGGGAGAATATCCAGAACCTTAAAAAGAGACAAGGGAAAGAGAAGATTAAGTTGTGGCCAAAGATGTTGAAGCTTCTGAAAGTTAAGTTCCTTCCCTCTGACTATCAACAGAGAATTTTCAAAGACTACCAAAATTTAAGGCAAAAGGGCTTATCCATATCTGCATTTACGAAAGAATTTTTGAAGTTGCAGATTAGAACTAATTTAAAAGAAGATGATGAACATGCAATGACTAGGTATGTCAATGCTCTTAGGTTTAAGCTCCAAGATGAATTATCCTTGATCAAGGTGAGATCTGTGGATGAATCATATCAGTTAGCATTAAAGGATGAAGAAAAATTGAATAGGCGGAACAAGGCATCTATCAAGCAAGGGGGTAGTAATATGAATAAGGGTAGAGGAAGTTCTTCTAAACCAACAAGTGAAGCAGAATCCAGTAGTGAGCTGAAGCCTGAATTCCAAGGTAGAGAGACCCCTTGGAATAGGGGAAGGGGGTGAGATTTTGCTGGGAGTTGGAGGCCCTTGAAGTGTTTTATATGCAGCGGCCCCCAAAAGGCAACATATTGCCTGCAAAACCCAAAAAGGGTGATGATGACTCAAGAAGAAGAGGGAGCAAAACTTCTTCTAGAAGAAGTTGAGGCAGAGAAAGGTGAAAATATCATGTTAAGGAGGACCTTGATATC
>SNQJ01S0041285.1:71880-87806 GCA_010110895.2 Picea sitchensis | reverse complement strand
TCCACGATCACTGCACAAGCTTGGGTGCAGAAGTTAGATGCCTATTTGAAGCTAAACCCCATGAGAGAATTTGATGCCATCAAGTTTGGCACAATTTACTTGAAAGGAAAATCTCATGACTAGTAGTATCATGGTATGACTACCTTGGGTCATAATCATATTACTACTTACACAGAGTTCACTCAGATACTTATTGACAGGTTTGATCAGGGATATCTGGAGCTACATTTCAGGGAATTCACACAACTCAAGAAAACTGGGTCACTAGAGATCTATATAGAGGAGTTTCAGAGGGTGGTCGTAATGGTGTCAGATGTGTCTCAGGCTAGATTATTGATGCTCTTTACTGAGGGGTTGATGGAACCCCTACATGGTTGGGTCAAGGATTTTAAGCCTTCCAACCTATAGGAGGCCATATGGAGGACTATAGATTTGATGGGATCTACAACAAATACCAAATTTACTCCTAGACCACCAATAAATGAAGGGGGAAGATATCAAAGGGGAGTGGATAAAGGAAAAGGTAGGATGGACGAGCCAACTAGAAGGGAATTGAGGAGGAAGCAATTTTTCTTCACATGCAAGGAACCTTGGGAGCCAGGTCACAAATGCATGGGTAAAGGCAAGGCACATTACATTGAGGTGATTTCTAATGATGAGGATGAAGAATATTTCAGCCACATTCAAAACATGGAAGTAAATCCACCTAGAATAGACCCTACAATGAATGAAGAATGTGAAGAAGTAGGTTTCGGCCTTACAAGAGATAAGAAGGTTACAATAGCTTCGATCAGTAGGGTCCCTAAGTTCAATACCTTCAGGATGACATGAGTGCTTCAAGGATAAAAGGTTTTGGTACTCATAGATGGGGGAGCTTCACATAACTTCATTGCTTCAGCCTTGTTGAATAGAAGGCATATACCTAAAGTAGAATTTGAGGATTTTCATGTGGAGGTAGAAGGGGGTCACACTCTGCCATGTGACAGGTATATTCCAGGGATGAAAATTACATTGTGGAGACATCAATTAGGGAAATAATTTTATGTGATGGATCTACCAGACACCAATATTATATTAGGAGTTCAGTGGCTTAGTACCTTAAGACCTATCACTACCAACTACAAAACCATGGAGATGTCATTCATTGAAGAGAATGGGGAAAACGTGATACTAAGAGGGATGAAAGGTAATACACTTAGAGTGGTTACAACAAAGCACATGGAGGCATGTTACACATTATTTTAGTCACCCCGGTGATGTTTCTACAGCATGTGTTCAGGCTTCCAAAATAACCTTTCTTCATGAAAAAAGTGACTAGCTCCCTCTTCTACAAAACCTGTTTTTAGAAGGCTATCACAGGCCAGCCATAAGGTACAGTGAGGAAATGCCTGATCCCCGCAGGCTGTCATGAAACTAGCTTGCGACCTTTTCGCGGGATGCATTATATGCAGGGTGCAACGGCGTTGGAAGACTGAGAAAAGGTCGAAGTTCACGAAAGTTCTAGAAGGGATCTTCTATAATATGAGGTGGCATCCGTATGTTTGGGATCCTACTCAATTATTTGATTTGGTGGGATCATCCTAATCTCTTTAACCATCTCTCTTTCTCCTATATAATGATGGGTTTCTCATGGAAAAGGTTAAGTAAGTAAGAAAGCAAGCAAGGAATTAATGAAAGAATAAGTTCAGAATTGTGTGAGGGATTCTATTTCAATTGATGATTGAGGTCTTCATCTGTCCATCAAGTTATTCTGGATCCTCTTCATGCAAGTTTGGAGCAAGTGTGTGTGTTGGAGCAAAGGGCCACCCGAAGGGAACCTTGCAACATCAAGGTTGTTTGGTTGTATATTCTACTTTTACTTAATATAATACAGTGGCATGTTTCTTTCCCATAAAATCATTCTCATTTGATTACATGACTCCTTGATCACATGTGTAAGTTTTCATTGAATATACTATTGTTGCTTTCACTTTGGTCGGTTTTTGTTTCATTGCAGATCCAATAGCAAAAGAGCATTGAAGCGAAGCAAGGACAACAAAGATATAAGGAATCGATATTCAAAGGTATTTCATTCATATCTTATTTGACTCTAAACTCAATGATTAAAGCTTAGGGAAAGCGTCATGTCTTCTCTTGTTTTGTTCCAGATCCAGGTGGATCTAGGGAGATCAGTTTATGTTTGCATTCACCGATTTATCCAATAACAAAATTGGCGACCGTACTGCGGATACGACTTATTTTGGGTTTTTTTTGTCCATTTTCCTTTAGCCTACATCTTTTCATTTTAAACCAATCTCTGAGTCTGTGGGGGATCCATCCAGACTATCTGAATCTGAAAGTTATTTTAGACTCTTTGTCCTTTTTCCAATTTTCCTTTATTTACAGGCATTTTCGCACTGTATCCCATATATAGCCTACATAAACCTTAGATAACTGCACTCCGACTGTTTATACCAGTGTGGACTTTCCGCAATCTACCCCATAGCTAGCCTATGGAAACCTTTAATCGTTGCACTGTACCCTATTGTTGGGCTGCGACATTGCCTATAAATTTTTTTGGATTGGGTCTTTTTGTCCTCTGCTACCCAGTTTTGGTTTGATAACTTGGGAGGAACTTTTAGTGCTAGTATTTGACTGTTTTTTGAGTGTAATACTTGTTGTTGATTGTATTTTAGAGATTGAAAGCCCTTCTTCATCATTTTACAAGTTCCTGCTTCTTGATTTTTATCAACAAGGATATAATCTCCGATTTTGAGATCTGAGTGCTTGATTGATGAAAGTTCTTGATTTGATTTAAGGTTTTTTATTGTTTACATTTTTTGGATTGCTTGTTGATTGGAAAGTCATTTTCATTTGCATTTAGTAAAACACTTTCTCGTCATCTTCATCTTTATCTTCATTGAAAGTTTGATTTGGGTATTTGTTGAGTGTATCGATTTTCTTTGATTACTTTTCTTGTCTTCATCATATCCCTGACTTGGTTTTAGAAATGAAGACTTAAAGTCATCTATTATTTGTAGTAATCATTCATAAGAAAAAAGTTTGCATTCAAATATTTTTTTTACAAGAGAAGAAATTGAAAATTTTCATTGCTTATGATTGTTTGAAATTGTGTTCATTCAAGAAAAAGGAATTATATTTCGTAGCTTTCGTGTTTTCCGAAGAAACACTTTCTCCCTCTTGTAATTAGATTTCATCGAACTAAAACATTGCATCATCCATATCTTTTTGCATATTATTGGGTGTAGGTCTCATACAACATCAGTTTCATCTCTATCTCCCTCTTGCATAAACAACAACCTCTAAAATACTACGTAATTTTAAAATTTATTAGTAACTTTTATTTTCTAGAAACTCTTTCCACCAACATTAGCTAGGCTAGCGCTTTGGAATAGGTTGTGAGGCACACTCTCCAAAGCATAAAACACATTGTATCATCTTGTGACAGGGAGTGTTCAAATCCACTTGCAACATTTTGTCCTGGCAAGCCCTTCTCACACAAGGGTCAAACCTGAGGTCGCATTAAGGCTAGCAGAGTTACTCACACTGCTTTGTTGGTATTGGTGTAGAGATTGCGCATATTACAGGGGTCACTTGAAGGTATACCCACAATTATGAGTGGAAGCCTCTCAAGTTGATTTCGGGCTAGATACCCTGCCCTTGTGCGTGGATAAGACTGTCGATTGTTTCCCCATGCATCACTATTGTTCTTGCTAACCTTAGTAACCTATCTTTTCAGGGTCTTACACAGGGTGATTGTGGAGGGGAAAGTCTTCACGGTACCTGGAATCAACATTGGCCAGAATCACTCAGGCTCCTTGGAGGGTATATCCACGATTGTGTGTGGGAGCTTGCACCAGGGTGTAATTATGTTAAGCAGGTCGTCAACATAACTTTTCCACCCGATCTATCATATCCTCTTCTTGTCTTGACTTCATGATGTTGGATTTCATCACCAACTAGTGATTTTGAAATAAGAAGGTTTGTTTGCTTGGTTTGATTTCTAGATTTTGTTAGCGAGTGTTGTTTGTTTCCATAGTTGGACATAGATTTTTTACGTAAAATATTTGGTTCGGCCAACATCTACCCTCCACGTCATTCACGTAGGATGCTAGGGCTACCTCCGGAAGATCCAGAAGGTTATCTCCCTTTGCCTCCTAATTCACCGGAGAGCTCTCCCGAGTGGAGAGCGGTCTAGGACACTGTAGCCTCACCAGAGGAAGGTTTCGCCTCTTTAGAAAGTTTCTGAGTTATTTTCAATTCTTTAGAGGCTTTCCGCATCCCTCCTGGATACTAGAGACATATTCTCTAGATGAATTCATCAAGAGAACTTGTTGTTGATACTTCTGGAATACCAAGTGGACCCCATGCAGGCTCTGGAGCCGATAATCCCCTTTGTACTACCGACATATTTAGAATCCCACCTATCACGGTGCAGGACCTTTACGGCAACTTAGGAGCAGGTCCTGATACACCTGTCATCTCCCAACTTCCTGAAACGTCTATTACCTACACGATACCTTTAGAGCATTTTGTTGGTAAAACTAGCAACATCACCATCGATCCAGACACATAGTCAATTGGTCCTAACTCGACTTTTTCTCTCAAGATGGCACATTCTACTATGGTCCCACACGTTACGACTATTCCTACTGAGAATGTGGTGCTTAACCAAGCTCCCATTGGCACACCACTCTCATCTAGACCTATCTCGTTGCTTCCTCCTGGGTATCATGCTTTGAATCCTTCCACCACCATCCCTACCCAAGTTCCATCCAGAGTTTTGGGACTTTTTGTTCCACTTAGGTACAATGTTGCTGCCGATTTTGTTCCTACACCTTCCCAAGTCCTCTTTGGAGGGTCTTATCCACCTTTTCCTAGGGCATCTGGCCCTAGTAGCTCCTATCCAATTAGAAGCACCCATCATCTGTTCACTTCTGGTTACCAGATTCCCATTGGAGGGAAATCTCACATTGGGGGGTATCCTCCACTTGGAGGACAACCTCAGGTTGGACTCTATAACCCACTATATGGATAGAACACATCGGGATCACTAGCCCAAATTTGTAACCTTCTTGCCCAAAGAAATACACAATCATATGGGGGGCAACAACCCCAAGTCACCTCTTTTGTAACCCCCTCACTCTGGCCAGCCATATCCTAGCTCTTTAAATCCCACTTGGGGCCCACACGTTCACTCTAGTGTCCCTTTTCAAGGGAACATTTCCAACCAACCCAACCCTATGGGTTGCATGCCTCCACATCCATGTCTGAATCTATCAGGAACTTTGACTTACATGCAGATTGCTTACAGTCCTACTGGTATACCGACGGGACTTCCTTCCCAAATTCACCAGTACCCTCAAGTGAATCGACAGTTTCCCTTTTTAGCCACTTTGGATTTACCCGACTTGTCTAGAATATTGAATGATCCTATCTTACATTCTCCCCATTGGCCCGTTATACCTTCCAAGTTATCATCCGATATTCCCAAATTTGACAGTAAATAGGGAGAAGACCCAAACAACCATGTTATGACTTTTCACCTTTGGTGCTCGTCCAACTCTTTGATGGACGACTCCATTCAGTTACGACTCTTCCAACGAACTCTCATGGGTTAGGCTGAAAAGTGGTACATAGAATTACCATGAGGTTTATTTAATGACTTTAATACCCTATCCATGGATTTCGTCACACATTACCAATTTCCAATCCGCTACGAGATAGGAACCAAGATTTTAAGTTCCTTTAAGCAATCCTCTGCCACTCACATTTCCGATCACATTCATGAGTGGAGACGGAGGAGATGCTTGATCAAACTCGACCTTCCTGATCAATTATTGGTTGAATGGTTCACCAAATCATTCGTCAATAAAATCTCCCGTGATATTGCCATGGGTGGAGTTGTCACTGAAGAACAGGCGATTAGTCACGCTTAGTACTTAGATCTCTTTTATTCACAAACTGGAACTCTTTACGACTTGCTCCCTGACGCTCCTCATCCTTCTACCACCTCTACCTCAACCACCACAGTAGCATCTCATGTTGTTGATGTTGTGATTGGCACCTTCCATGCTGATGCTAAATCCACGTCGACCACTCACACCAATCCCAAATCTACTGCTTCTAATGTTCAAAGTTCTCTAACTCCTACTCCTTCCACCGAAAAAACTTTCGAGGTTAATTCAGTTCAATCTACCCCTGCTGGCAAAAACAAATCTAAAAAAGGAAAGGGTAAGAACAAGGAGGATAGAAATAATAATCCGCAATCCGATAAACCCAAGACACGGTCTGTTGATGATAAGGATAAGCGTAAACCTCGATATCCTTGCCTTATCTATGGTGATTATCACTACACAAAAGATTGTCCAAGACATGTTGAGGTCACTAAGTTCCTTCAAGGAACCAGAAATCCTCCCACACCTGTTGTTTTGTCACAACCTTTCCCTTCTCAAGAACATGCCTAATTGGTCATTCATGACCAACCCTCTCCTTCCACCACTTCGTATGTCCTTATGTGTACTGGTAATTCTACCAAGAACGACATTGCAATCACCACTCGAGCCAAATATTATTCTCCTTCGAAGGAGAAAGTTGACAATTTACCACCTTCATTGGTTCAACTGCCTCCCTCAACTTCACCTCCCAACGATCCTCTTCATCTCAAACGATTGGGTCCCGATACAGTTCTATGCCATCCCCCAAAGGGTGTTGTTCGGAATATTGCCTTTAATCCTCATGTGTGTGCTGCTCAAAACTACAGCATTGTAGAAGACCTTGCACAAGCACCCTCTGCGATGCCATCTCTCGAAGTCCTTCAAAGTTGTCCCGCTCAATGGAAGGCATTGCTAAAGGCCATTGGTGGAATTGATCCCATAGATACAAATATGATAATCTTTGACTTGGAAGACCACATTCCAAGGCTACCTCCTCAGTTAGCATTTCAGATTCAAGTTGTTGTCGAGAACAAGAATATTTGTAGAACTGTTATTGACGAGGGTGCCTTGACGTGTGTTATGTGAGTTACTTGTTGGAAATCCATTGTCTCTCCTCCTTCATTGAATCACACAATACACTTAAGGCTTTCAATGGTTTTGGTTTTAAACCCTATGGTGTTCTTCCCTCATTTTCTATTACGTTGCAAGGAAAATCGGTCAATGTTGAGATCGAGGTCTTTGATGTGCCTCTTGATTATAACCTCTTACTTGGTCGTAATTGGATTGATTCCATGTGTGTCATCGTGTCAACCCTTTTCTATGTGTTACATTTCCCACATCAAGGAAAATTCGTTACGGTTGACCAACTGGCCTTTTTCAATTCTGATTCTCGTACTAGCAACGTACCCTTTATCTCGAAGACACCTCCTGGGTACGAGAATGTCGGTGTGGGTCTCCTAAAAGATTCCACTTTGATGGGTACCTTCCCAATACCACCACCCGATGTTCCACCTCCTTTTGTCACCTCAATCAATTTTATTTCCACCTCTGTCCGGGAAACCCCCATGTCTCATGACCCATGGATAGTACCGATCCTGGTGATTATCTTCGCTATGGTGAACAAATGCCTTTAAGTCTAGTTGAATCTGCCTATCAATCCATTCAATCGACAACCCATTCTACACCTTCTCTCTGTGATTCATCTCTTGATCCGTTTCACGTAATATTTCCTACAGATGAGATGATCATGTTAGTTATGTCCATGGAAGACACCCGATGGGATGATGGACATCATCGTTCCATTCTCTTCCTTGAGCAGCACACCATAGAGAGTTACCAATGGATTTTGACTTGTCGACCGTTGTTGTCATTTCCTCTGTTCCCGAGTCATCCACGACGTGCTATATGAAGGGAACCTGAGTAATATCTCACCCACCATTCCTCTTGACATATCCATTAAACCTGGAATCATCGAAAATGTTCACATCGGAGCCTCATGTTCCGTTGATGAGATCATCACTTATAAAGAAATTTTTCAAGAATTTTGTGATGTTTTCGCTTGGAGCTACGAAGAGATGTCGGGTATTGACATCGATATCGTTGTACATGAAATTAAAACCTACCCTTATGCTAAACCTGTCCAACAGAGACTTCACCCAATCCACCCTCATAAAGCCGCTGCTATCAAGCTCGAAGTTGAAAAACTTTTTAAGGTCGGCTTCATTTATCCTATGGCTTTAACCAATTGGGTCTCCAATCTAGTTCTGGTCAATAAGAAACAAGGCACGATCCATGTATGTTTATATTATAGGGATATCAATAAAGTTTGTCCTAAGGACAATTATCCAACTCCCTTAGTTGACCATATCGTCGACGATTGTGCTAGAAGATAAATATTCTCCTTAATGGATGGTTTCTCCGGCTATAATTAGATTAATATTTTTCCCGTGGATCAACACAAAACTACTTTCATTTGTCCTTGGGGTACCTTTGCCTACTAGAAACTACCTTTCAGTTTGAAGAATGTTGTTGCGACTTTTCAGCGTGCCATGTCTTATGATTTTCACGATATCAAGAACATCGTATAGCCGTATCTCGATGATCTATCGACGCATTCCATACGTCGCCAAGATCACCCAACCCATCTCTGAGTCATTTTCCTTCGTTGTCGTTACTATTGTATACGTTTAAACCCACACAAATGTGTTTTTTGTGTGGATTTTGACCAGCTTTTGGGTTTTATTGTGTCACTTCATGGAATTAGGGTGGACCCTTTGAAGGTTGAGGCTATCCTTAATCTACCTCCTCCTTCCACACTATGTCAGCTTCAAAGTTTGCAAGGGAAGGCAAACTTTTTGCGTCGATTCATTCCAAATTATGTCGAGTTAACATGGGGTTTTACTCGATTATTGAAGAAAGGTTACGAGTTTGTATGGGACGATATCGCCAATAAATCCCTTTCAAGCTTTAAAACTTGCCTTAACCCGTACACCACTGCTTTTCCCACCCGATTATAGTCGAGACTATTTATTTTACCTCACCGCTTCGGACTCTACCATTGCCATGGTTTTAGTCAAAGAAGATGATTTGCACGATGAAAATGTAATTTATTATTTGAGTCAGAGTCTCACAACTACTGAAGCCAAATCCCTACATGTGGAGAAACTGGCCTTGGCAACTGTTCAAGATGTCCAACATTTTCGTCATTATATCTTATTACATAAGAGCACTGTCATTTCCAATTGCAACCCTATGCAGAATATCCTTACACGCCAATTTCTAGGGGGCAAGTACTCCAAATGGATAGTGATTCTCCAAGAGTTCAACTTAGAGTTTGAACGTGCCAAGTCTAAGAAATATTTGTTATTTGTTGAATTGATATGTGACCTTCCCTCGAATGATATAAAAGATATGGCAGAGGATTCCTTACCTGATGAATCCCTTTTTATGATCAGTTTTGATAACGTTTGGTACGAAGATATTATCATTTATCTCCATACTCAAACTTTTCGGCCCGACCTTTCTAGTACGGACCATCGTTGTATACGGTATCAAGCCTGTCAATACATAATTCTCGGTGACACTCTTTATTGCCATGGTGTTGACTCAATTTTCCGACGATGTCTCATCTACGATGAGGCTGAGAAAGCCTTGAATGATTTCCACTCTGGAGCATGTGGTGGTCATATGTCTAGGTATTCCACTGCCCAAAAGATCTTACGAGCAGGGTACTTCTGGCCTTCTTTGTTTAAAGATTGTATTATTGCCGTCCAGAAATTCCATTCTTGTCAAACGTATAATAACAAGATAAGATCTCATCTAGCTCCTTTACACCCTGTAGTTTTTGTTAGTCCCTTTGCAAAATGGGGCATTGGCATCATGGCATGTAACCCTAACTCAGTCGGGGGGCATGGATACATCATCGTAGCTGTGGATTACTTCACTAAATGGGTCGAGGTGATCCCTACATTCGATAATACCAGAAAAAACTACAGCCTTGTTCATATTCAATGATACCATCACTTGATTTGGAATCCCGCAAGCTATCGTCACTGTTCACTATATCCATTTTTGAAATTTCATGATGTCTGAGATTACCGAAAATTTGGGTCTTCGGCATGAAAAATCAACCCCCTACTATCAACAAGCCAATGGCTAGGTTGAAGTAATAAACAAAGTTCTTATCACTATGCTTCGACGGATAATAGGAATTCATAGGACAAGTTGGCACATGATGTTGTTTTCATCATTATAGGTCTATCAGACATTCGTGAAGTCTACCACGAGATTTACACCTTTTCAATTAGTGTATGATATTGAAGTTGTCCTATCGATTGAAAGTGAGATACCATCTTTGAAGCTAGTCGTTGAAATTCTGCCCAACACCTCTATTGAAGAGGAACGTCTATTGTACCTTATGCAATTAGATGAAACTCATTGTGATGCCACCCTGGTTATTGAAGCTCAGAAAAAACACGTCTGTTGAGACCCGAAATTGATATCCCCATTACCCTATTATACTCTTCATTTACACCTTTTTGGCCTACCTAGAGCTTGAGTGAATGACAAGAACGCTACCATTTGCCAGTAATAAGGTCATAAGGTAAAGTATGGTTAATTCATGCATTTTGTGGTTTATAGAGTTAAGGAATTAAATATTTCATGTACTAATGCTTCAATTTGTCATATATATAAATATTTGACCTCTAGATATCCAGTGTTCCTGTACAAGCTCAGTTATCCTGTACCTGCGCACCAAGACTGTTGTTGTCTGAATCCGATACCATCTATCTGTTATGATCTGGTACCAACGACCACTCACTGTCATGATCCGGTACCACCCTTTACGCACTATCATGATCCAGTACCACCTTTTGCGCACTGTCATGATCCAGTACCATCTACCTGTTACGATCTGATACTAATATGGAAGAGCCTAATACACTAAGTTAAGTTCTAGATCTCTCCTAAGCCAATTGGTGGACGTCTATTTGCTTTAGCAAGGCTATGATAAGAAAACTTCGTTGATTGCCTCATCCTCATGCACTTCGTGTCATGAGGATGAAGCTAAAGATGTAACCAAATGATTGAACTTAACAACTGATTGATTTGCAAATCACTTCACCTCCTTGTGTTTCACGATTAAGACTATTAAATAGTTGTGGCAAGGATGGTGGAAGTGTAGGAGAGTTAGCATATTACCAATATGTAAAGCAGTGTGTGATAGTACAGAACATATTCTGAGTGAAGATTAATGGAATGTCATTTTATCTCCATATTCTGATTATCTATGATTAAGTGTGAGTTGAGTTGTTAACGAAAGTTTGATTTTATGTTTTGAAATGTGAGTAAGAATAATGTGTGTGTTGAAGACAAGCCTCCTGTAGACTTCAGCAGCTGACCTATTGAAGCAGCAAGGGCCCACCACCCAACAAAGGTCATCCTCTTCGTAGATTAGCATTGGTAGTTATTTCCAGTAGTGTAAACATTAAATTAGTTAAAGCTTTAACTCTGTTAGATGATAGCAGTACAGCTTAGACTAGGATTTTCATTATATAATTGTTTAGAGATCTTTACTTGCTCTGTTTTTGCATATGCTCTATTTTTATGAATTCGGTTTTCAGACATGAATTTTGGTAGGAGTGGTCAGACATATTTGAAGAAGAACTAGTGAAGTCCAGAACAACACATTGTGAACCATAGCATACTCAATATATTGACTATTGAACTGCCCATGCTATGTCTTGATGATTGATGTGTGATTTCCTTTTTCAACAGTGTGAATTGCATAGTTAGTTTTTTGGGTCAGATAGAAGAGTTGATCTGTCAAACCAACTCCATCTCATACTTGCATGTGCCATAATGGAGTGGATAGCCTCTCTGTGAAAGACAACCAAAGTGCATTGCAGTTTGTTATTTTGATTTGTTTCCAGCATGCATAATCTAGTTTAATTCTATACTCGGGACATTAGAAATTACATTTCTTGCTGGTGTCTTGTAACTCTGTTGATTATGAATCCAGGATTGATAATTAATGAGTGCATTATACTAAGCATAAAAGAAGCACAACATTTTGGTGCCATTGTCGGGGAGTTGCAAACAGTAGGAAGTGATTTTTAGCTTATATATCCAGGATTGATAATTAATGAGTGCATTATACTAAACATATAAGCAGCATAACATTTTGGTGCCATTGTCGAGGAGTTGCAAACACTAGGAAGTGATTTTTAGCTTAGATTGTTTGCATAAATTTTAATGTTTTTAAAAGGCTGGTTGAGGGAGGAGGATAAAACGTTTAAGACCTGAGTAAAGAGTCATGTGGCCACTAGAGTGGGGTTCTCCAAAGCCAGGTTGCCTTCTTACCTTCTAGATAGAATTAGGATTTCAATTCAGTTAAAGAATAAAATTTCCATTTTATGCATGTAACACCCTGTTTCCCCCAGTCTATAAAAATAACTATACTGGCCAAGAACTATGGCAGACTCAAAGATGTGAAGGTGTGATTTTGAATGGACCTTAGTATAAAAGGTCGACGAATGTAAATAATGTTATGAATATATGTTGCAGGACTGTTGGGAGGGGGATGTGCTGAAAAGAGACCATGATGGATGATGAAAGGTGGTGGAAGGAACCTAGAATGGTGGCGTTAACTTCCACCAAAACCAATACAGTATTTGGTCTTCACTGGCCCGACGATCAAGAGAATCTCGCTGGCCCAGAAATGAATTACTCACCAGGTTGGTAGGTGAAAAGGCTCCTCATGAGTTAATGAGGGATGGGGGTGAACCGCCCATCTGTGGAAGCCTCAGACCTGACCACCGCGAAGAAATGCATGCCACACGCAACCTCGCCGAAAAAGAAAAGGCAGGAAAGAGGTGTGGGAGGAGGCAGTCGCGATAGAGATCGCAAGAGGGGAGAAATCGGAAGGACTCTGGAAATATACAGAGTGATTGATAAGCAGAGAAGAAGGAGAGTAACCTTCTTTCTTGACTTCTGACAAACAGAGACCCAATCTCACAGCATCGTGGTCTAAGCTCGGGGGTGGCTAGTGGTAAATCCATTCGGAGTCGCTGAGCCTATGGTTGGGTGGAAACGAGCACCCCTCTCAGCAGTTGCATCACCTGGTGTTTTATGATAAGTGTTTATATCTTGTGTCTTGCATTGAATATCTTGGAATATATGCTCATGGTTTGAACACTTATGAATGGTTTCTGTGTAGAAATGTCTGCATGGTGTTTTGATCGGAAATGGTGGATGCATGCTTATGTTGGAATGACCACATTCGGTGTATATATGTGTGTGTGTGTGTGTGTGTGTGTGTGTGTGTGTGTGTGTGTGTATTTGAATGAAGTCAGCTTTAAAGTCTGCTCTCGGGAGATTTGTTTCCCTTAATTACCTCTCATGTTGCCATGGATAGATTCTCCATAGGGACACCCTTTCGGGATCGTTCCCTTACATTCTAGAGTCGGGGTAAGTTCCCTGAAAGGACTACCACCTTGGTAAAATCTTGAATTTTCTTATTATCTATCACAGATGTTAACAGCTCAGGGATTTAAGAAGATCTCTCAGTCTGGTCATAAAACCTGGTGAAAATCTGCCCAGGAACCCGATGAAGGTCTTTAAGGCCTAAGTTTGAAAACCTTGCACGAGAGAGAGTGGGTCTCTTACAGCTCGGTATTTCAGTGTTTCGGCAACTGGGAAACCCAAGGGTTGGTTTTCTTGTATTCGCCAGACGCGAAATCCTGACTTGTGAAACCCCGAAATGAGTATAGCGTGATTAAAATCTAATGTTTCGGCGTTTTAGTACCCGGGACACCTAAGGGTAAGTTCCCTTGTACTCACCAGTCCCAAAATCCCGATTAGCGAAACCCCGAAATAAACTAGCATGGATGAGTGGTGATGTTTTGGCGTTTCGGTACCCGAGACACCTAAGGGTAAGTTCCCTTGTACTCACCAGTCCCAAAATCTCGATTAGAGAAACCCCGAAATGAGCTAGCGTGGATGAGTGGTGATGTTTCGGCGTTTCGGTAGCTGGGACACCTAAGGGTAAGTTCCCTTGTACTCACCAGTCCTGAAATCCTGATTAGCGAAACCCCGAAATGAACTAGGATGGATGGGTGATGATGTTTCGGCGTTTTGGTACCCGGGATACCTAAGTGTAAGTTCCCTTGTACTCACCAGTCCTGAAATCCCGATTAGCGAAACCCCGAAATGAACTAGTATGGATGATTGGTGATGTTTCGGTGTTTTGGTACCCGGGACACCTAAGGGTAAGTTCCCTTATACTCACCAGTCTCGAAATCCCAATCAGCAAAACCCCAAAATGGTCCAGTGGGGATTAAAGTCTTGATTTTTCGGTGTTTCGGCACCCGGGATACTTAAGGGTAAGTTCTCTTGGAACTGCTAGTCATGAAATCCCGAAGTATGAAACCCCAAAAAGGTCTAGCGTGTATAAGTCTTGGTGTTTCAGTGTTTCGGTAACCGGGAAACCCAAGGGCCAGTTCCTTGTATTCGCCAATTGTGAAATCCGACTTGTGAAACCCCGAAAAGAACTTAGCGTTGTGTGTGTGTGTGTATACACATATATAGGCATCTCAAAGTTTCGGCTCTTGGGAAACTCAAATGTAAGACTTCTTTCCATCGCACATCGAAAAATCCTGACTTGCGAAACCCAGAAACGAGCATAGCGTATATACATGAGTTTTGGAGTTTCGGCTCCCAGGAAACTCAGATGCGAGACTTCTTGCCATCGCACATTGTGAAATCCTGACTTGTGAAACCCCAAAACGAGCATAGCGTATATACATGAGATTCGGAGCTTCGGCTCCTGGGAAACTCAGTTATGAGATCCCTTGCCATTGCACATCACAAACTCCCGACTCGCGAAACCCCGAAATGAGCCTAGCAGATATATGGGCTTCGGTGTTGTGACACCCAGGAAACCGAAAGGTATGAACCCTCGTCTCCATACATCACGAAATCCCGGTACGCGAAGTCCCGATAGGTGAAATCCCGGATAAGTCTTGGTTTGACTAGGATTTTGGGTGTCAGGGTGTCGAAGGATTTGGCTTCCATGCATTTCGAACTCCCGGTGACTGAAGTCCCAAAATGTGAAAGGTGCCTCTTGACTTAGCCCGGGATCACAACCGATGGACACATGGAAGTAAATCCTACACTTGGTGCGTGAATTATACATGACGGATTTTCAACAAAAGAACTCGTGAATTAGTTGGGTGAAGGTCCCGATTGGAAGACCTAGCCTATGCCAGAACCTCATAAGAATTCGGGAACTCTGACCCTCGACAACGAAGAAGAAAGGAAAAGGTGAAAAATCTTAGCTCCCGTAGTGGGTGTGTGACAAATTGGTATCAGAGCATGGTTACAACACTTGGCCTGTTGTTATCGGACTAATCGGTAGGTGCGAACACTAACAGATCTCCCTAGATCCACCTGGATCTAGAACAAAACAGGACAGGACATGACTCTTTCCCTAAGTTATGACCATTGAATTAGCTAGTAGGAAGGAACAAGTAACATACCTTTGTATCGCTTCCTAGGGTCTCTTTTGCTCCCGCTTCACTCCGGTGCTCTCATGAATTCAAGACCAAGACAACACAAACCAACCATAGTGAAGATAGCATAGTATATTCAAATGTCAACTTATGTGTATGATCAAGGAATTACACAATAAAATGAGAATGACTTTATGGGAAAGGGACATGTCATTGTATCATATTAATTGAAAGTAGAAGATTACAACATGATCACCTTGATGTCGCAAGCTTCCTTTCAGTGGCTCTTGGCTCCAACACACACACTTGTTCGATCCTTGTATGAAGAAGATCAAATCCTCTTGATAGACCTGCTAGAGTCTCCAAGCTCATGTTCAAGCTAAGTCCTTCACACAATTCTTTCACCAATTCTCCAATGAATCTTGCTTAACCTTTTCCATGAGAATTCCATCAATATATAGGAGAGAATGAGATGGTT
>SNQJ01S0041285.1:36271-71830 GCA_010110895.2 Picea sitchensis | reverse complement strand
TTATATCTTGTGTCTTGCATTGAATATCTTGGAATATATGCTCATGGTTTGAACACTTATGAATGGTTTCTGTGTAGAAATGTTTGCATGGTGTTTTGATTGGAAATGGTGGTTGCATGCTTATGTTGGAATGACTACATTCAGTTTATATATATATATATATGTATGTATGTATGTATGTATGTATGTATGTATGTATGTATGTATGTATTTGAATGAAGTCATCTTTCAAGTCTGCTCTCAGGAGATTTGTTTCCCTTAATTACCTCTCATGCTGCCCTAGATAGATTCCCCATAGGGACACCCTTTCGAAATCGTTCCCTTACATTCTAGAGCTGGGGTAAGTTCCCTGAAAGGACTACTGCCTTGGTAAAATCCTGAATTTGCTTATTATCTATCACAAATGTTAATAGCTTAGGGATTTAAGAAGACCTCTCAGTCTGGTCATAAAACTTGGTGAAAATCTGCCCAGGAACCTGATGAAGGACTTTAAGGCCTAAGTTTGAAAACCTTGCACGAGAGAGAGTGGGTCTCTTAGAGCTCAGTATTTCGGTGTTTCGGCAAACGGGAAACCCAAGGGTTAGTTTTCTTGTATTCACCAGATGTGAAATCTTGACTTGTGAAACCCCGAAATGAGTATAGCATGATTAGAATCTGATGTTTCGGCGTTTCGGTACTCGGGACACCTAAGGGTAAGTTCCCTTGTACTCGCCAGTCCCGAAATATCGATTAGCGAAACCCCGAAATGAACTAGCATGGATGAGTTGTGATGTTTTGGCGTTTTGGTACCCGGGACACCTAAGGGTAAGTTCCCTTGTACTCGCCAGTCCCGAAATCCCAATTAGTGAAACCCCGAAATGGTCCAGCGAGGATTAAAGTCTTGATTTTTCGGTGTTTAAGTACTCAGGACACTTAACGGTAAGTTCTCTTGGAACCTCTAGTCACGAAATCCCGAAGTATGAAACCCCGACAAGGTCTAGCATGGATAAGCCTTGGTGTTTCGGTGTTTCGGTAACCAGGAAACCCAAGGGCCAATTCCTTGTATTCGCCAGTTGCGAAATATGACTTGCGAAACCTCGAAAAGAACTTAACGTTGTGTGTATATATATAAATATATATACACATATATCGGTGTCTCAGAGTTTCGACTCCCGAGAAACTCAGATGCGAAACTTCTTGCCATCGCACATCGCGAAATATCGACTTGCGAAACCTCGAAACGAGCGTAGCATATATACATGAGCTTCAGAGCTTCGGCTCCCAGGAAACTCAATTACGAGACCTCTTGTCATTTCACATCGTGAACTCCCGACTCGCGAAACCCCAAAATGAGCCTAGCAGATATATGGGCTTCGGTGTTGCGACACACGGGAAACCAAAAGGTATGAACCCTCGTCTCCATACATTGTGAAATCTCGATATGCGAATCCCGATAGGTGAAATCCTGGATAAGTCCTGGTTTGACTAGGATTTCGGGTTTCGGGGTGTCGAAGGATTCAGCTTCCGTGCATTTCGAACTCCCGGTGACTGAAGTCCCGAAATGTGAAAGGCCCCCTCTTGACTTAGCCCGGGATCACAACCGATGGACACATGGAAGTAAATCCTACACTTGCTACGTGAATTATACACGACGGATTTTCAACAAAAGAACCCATGAATTAGTTGGGTGAAGGTCCCGATTGGAAGACCTAGCCTACGCCAGAACCTTGTAAGAATTCAGGAACTCTGACCCTCGACAACGAAGAAGAAAGGAAAATGTGAAAAATCTTATCTCCCGTAGTGAGTGTGTGACATCAAGATATCAAAACAACGACACATGGACCTTCTCCATGGCGAAGCAATATAGCCATTGGGGGCAATATATCCATTCGGCTCTCACTCTGAACGGGTCAAAAAGCATTTAAATCTTGACACCAAACCATTGGACCGCACCATAACAAATAGAACAAGAGTTAATGAAGACTCATAACCATTGCAAGAGAACCATTTCCAAGTTGCCTACTTATCCTGTCCTGTGATGCACGGAGAACACTTTTGCTAACTGAGAATTTGAAGCCTGCAGACTCAGCCAATTGTATACAGTGATCATTGCACTATTGTTGTTTTTTCTAGTGTCATATCTAAGATCATTGTGACCCCAATAATTTTAATCCCGAGCGCGTATGTCCAACGAGCTCAATGCAGTTGAAGAATCAGTAACGGAAGTTCTCCTCGACTTAATGACTGAAAGAGTCATGTCGGAGAGAGGAGTATCTACAGGTGTACAATCATATTCAATGAGAGGACCGTCAACCTCTCCATCCATTGCTCGAGATGGTCCATCCTGACCAGTAGATGAAAAGAGAACTAAGAATAGGGATGATCTCACAAATGATAAGTTAATCCTGAGTATATTACCCACATATCTACCCCCTCTGAGCGGTGCAATCAACCGTGACAGTGTGTCCAGAGAATTTGAGTACGCTTTGGTCACTGCGTACCTCCCGAAAGGGATACACGCAGTGCTTGCAGACCAAGATAAGATCGCAGTGTTGAAGTTTAGCAACTTCAACCTCGGTGACAGGAAGGTGTACAACATTCTCTCCTCGCACAAGTATCTGAATAGAAACAAGGGAAATAACTTGAAGATCGTCCCCCAGTCATGGACCATGAACCTCGCGCAGTCCACATTGCTCAATGTCATGAATATTTCACACTTTGGAAGGCATCAAGAAGTGAACGCATGCGTCAAACCACTGCTTTCATGTTACCATGGAGGATATTTGTGGTTGAACCGTCGCATCACAGTGGATCCGACGTTGATCAATCGGATCACAGGGCTAAGCATGCAAGGCCCTGACCCACAGGATTTATACCCTAGAAAGACCGTGGATCGCACTCTTGCACAGAATATTAAAGACACCTACGAAGATGTCGAGAAAGGCATGTGAGGCTACAAGGTACCTTCTATCTAGAGCGGTGTAGTGCACCTTGCTTGCCAATTGATAGCAGGAAATTTGGTGCAAAAGAATCGACCCACCCAACTCATGGGGTTCGTAGTCAACCTCGTAGGGAAGTGCGCAAAAGGACTTCAGATGAATTGGGTGAAGTACCTCGTAAAACAGCTAGAATTGGACTGCAGGGAAGCACAGGACCAAGGATATGAGTTCCACTTCAGCTAGCTTCTCATCTTCATTGCTTTTATCACATGGGAGATGCTAGAAGGTGTGACCTTCCCGGACATCGAGCCATTTGAACCTCTGGCTGCAAAGTTCAATACATTGTGGTACTCGAACAACATGAATAAGAAATGGAAGTCAAATGTCGTGTTCCACACATATTACAACCAGCTAAAGACAACCATCCAGTCTGAGCCTCGTATAACCATGAACACTCTCCACAGGTTCAAGCCCTTTATTAAATTCAGTGTGAACTGCCATTTCATCTATATCACAGCACACGTTGATGAGCACAAACAACAGCTGCAATCATACTACAAGTTGACAGAGGAGGATTTGGAGGAAATCACCAAGGAATGGTTGGCGGACCTCCTCATCCCAGCAGAACCCGCGGAGATATCTGATATTGACATTCCCAAAGAAGCACATGATACCCCTGGACCCAGCAAGACAAAGAAGAATCAAGACGCCCAAGATGTAAGCAGTACCTCTGCGAAGACTGCTTCTATCTCACCTGAGCAAGGAGGTTATGGCGGAGAGATAGATGGCATAGAAACAGAACAAAAGAAAGGAGAGGTTACACTGCCTAGAGACGAGGAGGACCCCTCGAAGAAAAGGAAGGTTTCCCCTCCGAAACCTTCTTCAAGGAAGAAATCAAAAGAAACCATGACCAAATTTGAGACCACCCTCACCTCAGACGACTTCGAATTCATCGTCGCAGCACTGAACGATGCTTCACTGGAGATAGAAAAGAAACAAGAAGCTAAGCAGAAGGAGGTGTTCAATCGGATCAAGGTTGAACTTCAAGGACTCCAGCAGGCACTACAGTCCAACTGCGTAGTTTCCACTGTGCCTCTACCATCGGAAACACCAGAACTAGGAGATGATCTAGCTTAACTCCACCAGATCGTTGATAGATTCGAATCTCACCTTGGATGAGCTCAGGAAGAGATAGCACAAGTACATAAATACCTTGAGGACCAACGCAGTGCTGCAGAATGAGAGAATTTTTCTCTCCAAGTAAATTCCGATGAAGAAAAATCCCAGCTACATAAAGAAAAGGAACAGTTGCTCGCAGAGCAACTCGAAGTTAAGGAAATGGTCAACAGAGAACTTTGCTTTGTGACAGTTGTCGAATTAAAGGCCAAAGAGAGAGTTCCACAGTAGGTGGTGCAAATCGAAGAAGTGATCCAACATCTCCAGCAGCGCATCGCAGATCTAGAATTACGCACTATACCTGAAACCCCACATGACGTAAGGGACCAGTGAGAAGCGACTACCCGTAGTGCAATTGATGGATTAAAATATCTTGCATTGGAATGCAAGCAGCTGAGTAACCGCAGCGCCCAAGCATATGGAAAAATCACTGAGAACCCAGAGTTATAGACACTAGATTCACAGCTCCAGGAAGTGAAGCAGCACACAGACACACTTCAGGCACAGTTGAAGGCCCTATCAGTCGTAGACAGAATGAAGAGGTCTCACAAGCAACGTACAACCCAGCAGCAGATCCATACAATCCAAATCAAAGTGATGGAAATAACTCAACGGCTCCAACCAGTACAAGATAAGGCATTCCCGTTGTTTATAGAGGTTGAGAGCCAAGGAGTAGAGCTAGAACAGGTTGTCATCATAGCAGAACAACACCTACAAGGGACAATGAATGACGCAGTGATCCAGGAGTTCACCGAACAAGAGGCCACAACAAAGCAGCAAGTCGAAGCAGCTCGAACCAAGATCGAGGTGTTCAAGGCAGAACTAGGCAGAACAAAGTGACTCGGGATGAGTCAGAGGTGAGTGTTGGGGGCTTGTTGGCCCTTGACCAAGTTTTGGGAGTTTCTTGGTCATGTTGACTTATTTTGGGACTTCGACAACCTGTTGAAGGAGGAGAGCAAGACGAAGTGGAGATCATGGGATCTCGACCCACTTTTGGATCCTTTTTGGGTTTTGGGGAATAATGTAATTGGAATGGGATGTCGGCCCATGGGTTTACCCATGTTTAGGCCTATTTTGTAAAGTATAAATAGAAGGCTAGGCAATAGAAGTAGTACACCGGTAAGCTAAGTGTCAAAGGCTAAGTGCTAGTGTGGATTGTAAGGGATTTGTTCATTCTATGTAAGACTTGCAGAGCTGAGTACAATTCCATGTGCGAGACTGTGGAAGGCTTTGTGTTGTAACACAAGGAATAAGCATCTAGCAAGCTGCGCAAATCTTCTATCCTGTGCGGAGTAAGGGTTTTTAAGGCTTTGTGCTTGTAACTGATTGACTAAAGACTATAAAGAAGAAGAGTTGGTGGGCGTAGCCCCGGGGTGGGGGTGAACCACGTAAATACTATGTTATGTGCTTTTTTCTTTGTCTTGATGTGTTCACGTGTTATTTGCTAAGTTCTTTTATATGTTTAGATAGATCTACTTCTACTTTGTGCTTATGATATATGAGAATATTAGATCTGATCAAGATAGTGATGCTTAGTGCTTGATATGCGCATTCTGATCTAGTTATATGCTAAGTGTTTAAATACTGTAGATTAGTGTGAATGTTGCAAAGCTCTGTTTTATCAGCGAAGTGAATAGTGATTGCATATCGAGTGGCTGATGGTGCTAAGAGATGTAATAAGTGTTATAATCACATATCTGTGTCCCAACTAAGGTTGCAGACACCTGATTCTTGCAACCACCCCTACCTCTACCTCGGGTGAGACTTCATCTGCTTCGCAGGTGTTGTCGAAAGGGTCGGTAGTTAGGGATTTGTTGGTTCATTGTTGTAGCGTTGAACCCTAGGTATTCCCCTATGCCAACACTCATCATATTCAATTATACCATAGAATTTTTCAATTAACAATCCTTTAAAAATCTCAACTTTCTCATTGAAATCTTATTTGTTAGGAACAACGAGTTGAGGATCAACTTGGGATCTTGGACTTTGTTGGTGCTTCTGGATAGGTCCACCTCTATGAGATTTTTGAATAGTTCTTCCCTCCTTGAGATGGCTTGGTTTCATGTTTGAAAAATGTTATTCAAGTTCTTTATCTTCTCTTTCCAACATGATTCAACTTCTTGATATGACATGGAGATGGAAGTTCCTCCTCTCTTCTCCTTAGATCTAACATGTTGGAAACTTTAACACCAAAGGGTACCATGGCCTCAAGTTAAAAACCTTCTTCATTTTTTAAGTCAGCCTGCAAATACTCATGGAAGGCATGCACCCTCGATCCAAAAGAAATCATGTTATTTGAAGTTTCCCAAGATTCTATAATCAGTGCCATTCTTTTCTTCATATTATTCTCCACATAGCTCCTAGGTGATGCAAGTAAGCTTGAGGATCCTTTTAATTTGGTTGTAGGGGAGGTGGGTTCAACAATTTCCAGGTGCTTCTACCTATTGGGATATGGAGTCATAGTAAGAATATACAAACTGAAAAATTAAATTATGTACAATGAGAATGAGAAAGTCTTAGGAAAATAAACCTTTCAAATGTTTCTCATTGATAGGAAGCATTAATATTTTACACTTCATGTCTTGGAGAATATAGGAGTTAAAACCCAAGATCTTATCAACACCGTATGGTCTGATCCAGAGTGCTTCAAACTTTGTATGCATCGATCGTTTTTCCTTGGCCTTGTTCCAAAGTAACACTAGCTCTCCCTTCTAGAAATTATTTATAGTTGTGCTCTGATAAAAATATATTTTGACATTTTGTTTCCTCTAAGAAGTTAGATTCATGGATTTTCTTCATTTTTCTTTCAACTTCAGCAAATTATTGATTATCCTCTTGATGGGTGAACTATCTTCTATATCTACGGTATTAACCATAGAAATCAATGCATTGATCGCAAGGCTAATCGTCATTTTCGTTTCTTTCCCATAAACCAATATATATGGAGGCATCTCAGTGCTATCCTTTGGAGTCGTTATGCTTTCCCATAATGCATCTGTCAGCTTCAAATGCCAATTCCTTTGGTTCTTGTCAATGTTTTTCTTAAGTATCTAAACAAGTGTTTTGTTTGTGGATTCAGCAAGGCCATTACCTTTTAGGTAATAATTCAATGACTGGCCCATGATGATTCCATACTCTCCGCAAAACTCCCTAAACTTCAACCCAATGAAAATAGAACCATTGTCTGTGATGAATTTATCAGGGACACCAAATCTTGACAAAATATTATCTTTGAGGAATTTAATTAGCTCTTCAGTATCAGCCTTGTTTAATTCAATTGCTTTCAGCCATTTCATGAAATAATCTGTAGCCGTGAGAATGTACATATGCCCCTTGCTATACTTTGGATTAATTGGACCGGCAACATCAAGCCCCCATTGGGAGAACAGTTGTTCTACAATCAAGGGCTGCAAAGGAATAGCGGATCTCTTCATTTTTTCTGAAAACCGATGGCATGATATACACCTCCTTATTGTGGAATACGAGTCTCTAAAAATTAATGCCCAATAGAATCTTTCTCTTATTATCTTGTGGGGGATTGTAGTAGGTGAAAAATGTCCACCACATATTCCCTCATGGAATTCTCGTATTAGTTCTTGGGCTTGATTTTCATCAACGCATATCAGTAGTATACCATCATAATTTCTTCTGAATAGTATGTCAACAATCAACACATATTGATTCACCTTCATCTTCAATGTTCTTCACTCTTTGGGGTTCATGGTGACAAGAAATTGCCTAGATATTAAGTAGAATAAAATATCTTCGTACCATTCTGAATCAGCTAATGGTTCTCTGGCTGAAATTGAAATCATTCCATAAATCGAATCTCCATTCACGATGAGCTTACACAAAAATTTTCCTTTGATAGCTTTTAAAGGTTTAATCTTGATATCATATTCCTGTGTCTTTTCCAACCAGTTAGCCCATTTTCCTTCTCGCAATTGTTGATTCAGAAGCATCTTCACTGGTGATGAGGGAACATAAGAAATAACATGGGAGTTCAATATGTACGTCTGAAAGTGCGCTACTTCCTTTACAAGAGACAAGGCTTGCTTCTCTAGTTCTAAATACCTCAAATCATAGTCATGTAGGGTTTTGCTCATGAAACCTATTGGGAGTTCTTCTCCTTTGATATTCTTCTAAGTAAGAATGGATGCAACAACTGTCTCTGTAGAAAATGAATAGATGATGAAATCCCTTTGAAAGTCTATACTAATGAGGATTCAATTAGTGGTGATTGATCCTTTGATAATTTTGAACACCTCTTGAGTATTCGTTATCCATTCGAACCTCTGCTCCCTTTTCAGCAACAAATTGATCGGCTTCATGATACTCGCATAGTCGGGAACAAATCTTTGCACAAAATTGATCCTGCCGAAAAATTATTGGACTCCCTTCTTGGATGTCGGAGGGTTGAGATCGTTTATTGCTTTAACTCTTTCTGGATATATGTAAATCCCTTCCTTGCATACAATATGGCCCAAGAGTTTGTCTTGAGTCACCGCGAACACGGATTTCTTTGGATTTAGAGAGACACCATATAATCTACATCTTTCAAAAACCTTTCTCAAATGATGGATATGATCACCCATTTTCTTTGAATGCACCATCAAGTCATCTTGATAGTCTGCCATAAATTTTCCTATCAATCTGTTGAATGCATGATCCATGGCCCTCTGGAATGTGGCTCCAACATTCTTCAAACCAAAGGGAATTATATCATATGCATATGTCTCCTAAGGTGTGATAAATGTTGTCTTTTCCCTATCTTCCTTAGCCACCAAGACTTGGTTATATCCAGAAAAACCATCCAACATGGACATGCAAGCCGATCTAGTAAATTGTTGGAGAAGGAACTCCATATTAGGAAAATGAAAGTTATCCTTTATGCTTGCTTTGTTAAGGTCTCTAAAGTCAACACACATCTGAATTTCCCTGGCATTCTTTCTTACGATCACAATATTTGAAAGCCAGTCAGAGTGCCTAATGAGATAAATTATTCCTGCCTTCTTCAATTTCTCCAACTCGATCTTTACTAGAGGTTTCAGTATGGGATTCATCATCCTTATTTTTTTCTTTACAAGCTTCACTTCTCCCCTCAAAGGAATGATATGATGGAATATATTTTTATCATAAGATTTCGAATCATCATAGGTTCAAGCAAATAAATAAATGTATTCTTTAAACAAGGAAACATATTTATTAACTTCCTCAGTGGTGCAATCAACTCCCAAGTTGACATATTTTGGGGAACTGTCGGTTCCAATATTAACTTTTCTTGTCTCTTGCACTTTTCAAATTGATACCTCTTCAAGGAGACTCTTACCATGATCATCTTTCATGAAAGAGATTCATATTGTATATAATATTTAGGGACAAAAGATGTGTGATCGTATTGATCATAATCATCATTCAACAAAAAAAATTCCAGTTGTTCATTGTTCTCAAACACTTGCAAGTATTCAATGTTATCAGGCACGGACGGTCGGAAAGATCTTTCTACTTGGAAAGATGTTTTGTTTTGGGTATCATTTGGGTTTGACAATGAGGTCACCAAGGCTAATGAATATGCCTTGTGATTCTTATTCCTTGGAATGAAAGAAATGTTGAAGGAACTGAAATATTCCATCAATTCGACAACTCTTATGAAATACAACTTAAGTATTTCCTTTTTAATTTTGTACTTCTATGTAACCTGATTGATGACCAACTCTGAGTTGCAAGTTATAATTATATGTTCTATTTTCATTTCCTGTGCAAGGATCACCCCCTCAATCAAATCTTCATAACCTACCTCGTTATTAGTGCATGAAAACTCCAGTCTAATAGCATGTGGATGAATAATCTTAATTTGACTCATAAGAACAATTCCAACTCCATTCCCAGAGCTTGAACAAGCTCCATAAAATGGCATCTTCCAATACCCTTCAAATGGACATTCTTGATTCTATGTGTCTTGGACTTGCTCTAGGATTTCATTATGTTCCATGTCCAGGATAACACAGTTTCCAATCCCGACATCTATATAATCCTCCATAAATTCATTGTCCTTCTTCTCGAAGGAGAAGGGTTTTCTAGGTTCACGGGGAACTTTAATCATTGCTCCTTCTTTGCCTAGAAACATCATAAAACTTCCATAATTAATTATATATCCCTCGATCATAGATTTCCAATATCTTCCCATCACAACTCCATATGCTGGAGGAAGGTCTACCACAATAATATTGAAAATTGTAATGATATGGGGGGTTGTTGTAATCCAAGCATAAAAGCCCTTGATTTCTCCATAAACTAGCACTTTTCTAGAACAAATTTCATATATAATTTCATCAGTTTCATAATACTTGGTGCAACTCATGCCCAATGCCTCCATGACCTCCAATGGAATGATATTTTTCATCGCACCAGTGTCAACTAAACAATTATTCAATGCAACATCATGATTTTCACTAGAAATGTAAAAGGGAAGAATTTTACCTATGATCTTGGCAGTTGACTGGATAGGAATTTGTTTTGGAATGGTAACAACAACTTCTTCTCTTTGAAATGGATCATCCAACAATTTCAAAATGTTTTCTCTTTGTTGGGGAATCTTCACTACTTCCGTAAAGGGTAGGGTTATCCTTAATTTAATCAAATCCTCTACGACATTATATGTCATTTGAGTGGAGTTTGATGTCATGTGTTTCCTTTTACTTCCAACGTTATCTGTCACTTTCTCATTTTCTATTTTCTCATTTGTTTTTTTTTTCTTTTCTTTTTGGTTTTCTTTATCAGAATCGTCTTTATTTTTTGGTCTATTAATTACAAATCCTCTTGTATGGGCGAAGTTTTCTTGTGAGTTGGAATTGTTATCTCCTTCTTCAAATATATACATGGATGTCTCGATTTGGTCCATCTGCATAGTTTCATAGATTTCATCAAGTGAGTAATAACTCCCTTGCTCAATTAATTGCTCGTCACACACATCATCCAAAACAACTGCATTTGGAATAGGTTGTCTGGGATCCCTTGGTATTTGTGGATTATCCGTGTTCTCAAACTTCACTCTGTTTTCTTGGGGAGGGTTCCTCCTTTGCTCTGGGTTTGGCACTCTTGTATTTGGCATGTAATTATCTCCCCTTCTTAATCTGGTTATCTCGTTCTGCATATCTTTTATGGTTCTATTCATCTGTGAAATTTTCACTCTTTACTTAGTTTTGTGTGCTTCCACAAGTTCAAACTTTACTTCATGTATGGTTCCCTTGAAAAATCCTCCTCCCGTCGTTTGGTTTTGAGTCAGTCGAGGCTTGAATTCTTCATTCTTTCTTGAAATGGAATATCCTTGATTATAAATATTTAATCCCCCCAATTGCCTTTGTACTCTTCCCAGTATAATGTCAGGGTCAACACCCGTCTCAATCATAATTTCTTCCATATTAGTGGATTTAGTCATTGCCTCCTCCAAGGTATCCATTTGGGATGTTCTGATAACATATTTTACATTCGGGGGCATTGCATTCTTATAAAAAACAAGAATGGTTGGGTCATTTGGTCTTTTATCTTCTGGAATCCTACTCAAGGTTTTATTGAACCTGAGATTAAAATCTTGTATCCTTTCATTCTTCCCCAAACCAATCTGGGTGAAATCAGTGAGAAGGGTATGGTAAGCAATTGGAGGGGCAAACATAGTTAGGAACATAGCTTCGAGGTCTTAAATGAGAGAATTGATCTACTAGGAAATGTTGTATACCATTCATACACTCTTCCTGATAAGGTTTGTAGAAACAACATTACCATGACATTGTCATACTCAACATGGTGAAAATCAAAAACATCAAGAAATAAGTGCAGATGCCTCTTTGCATCGATTGCTCCATCTCTAGAAAATTCTTTCAAGGTGCCCTTAGGGAGAACAGGGAGATTGTGTTTCTCACCTATAATTTTTAGAGAGGAATCTCTTACCCTCTTTCGATTTTCAAATCCTAGGTTTCTTTGATTTCTAGAAGCATCTCTTCCACCTCCTTGTCTCTCCTCATCATGCTCATCTCAGGGTTGTTTATTTCTTTCGACCGTGTTTGGAGAGATTCCAGGGATATGCTTTTCACTTCTAAGAATAAAGAGTTTCTTGCTTTTACTTCTGGTAATGGGTCCCTTGTATTTGTCCATCTTCAATCCCGACCTTGTTCTTATGTTGCTTTAGCTATCCTTTGATTTCTTCAGTCTTGTCGTTCCTCTCTCCTTTGTCTTCAGAGGATTTCTCTTTCTTCTTCTTGGACTAATATCTGCCAACACCTTTATAATTCTTCTTGGGTCTCGGATGTTGTTATTATCAAATATTACAACTGATGTAAGATACTTCGTTGATTATTCAATCCAATTTCTAAGAGGGGTTGATCAGCCTAGGGCAAAGTCATATAATTTTGAAATGCTAAACCAGATTCCAAATTTCAGTTCATTCCCCAATATGGTTGCCAAAAATTTTGATGCTTGAATCCACTATGACCAAAACGACAGCCGCGCGATCATGTAAATCCCCCTGCGTTTTTATAGAGGTGGTACTCTTCTTTAGATTCTCTTAGATTTCTAAATATTCGAAATGTGGGACTTGATAGAAGTCCGTCGTGATAGTCAAATAAACATAAATATTGTGAGTAAATAAAAGTAAAAAAAAAATTGTTTTCTTTTTAAGAAATTTCCTAAGAAAGGACCAAGAATAGCACACTTCTCACATTTAAAGCAAATAAGTAAAATTTCCTCACATCCATCATAGTTTAAGATAAGGATTTCTGATCGCATAAAAAAAAAAAGATGATTTGCATGCATAAGAGAACTTTAATAGAGTGGACACATGGGAAGCTCAAATAAAGATAATGATAGATAAACCTCAAATACTTTATATTCTGAAAACAGGGTTACAAAGCATAGTCAAGATTGTTCCCAAAGTAGTTCTCCTGAAATTTCTAAAAAATATACAGTTTGTTACATATTCTTTGAAATTGTAAATGTGTTTTTATTAAAAAATAGGATTGGGGCTCCCATGGACCATAAAGCAAATAAATACAAGAAATATATTCTTAGAAGGAAGACAATGAGAGGTAGAAGATCAACAAGACCTGGTAAGAAGAAAAGAGGAATTATCAGTCTTCGGTTAAACCTTTCTAGTGAAAGAGGTGGAATAACTGGATGAAGGACTTGATCAAGAAAAATAAAGATGTGATCAACATAAACTTACTATGATGGTCTCTCATGCTTTCATTTTCTTTCTCATGTCCTTTTATCATTTTCATCAACGGTTACAGGAATTGTCTCAGCTGCTTCTTTCCTTTCATTAGTCAGTTTATCGATAACTTTCTTGAACCATTCTTCGATGTAACTTTTCATTGGTGCCACATTGATTTCATGCCGTATTTTGATGTTGAACAACTCGCCCTCCAAGTCTCTTAGATCAAGGGAAATTCCTTGTAATGATTCTTCAATATCCTGATTTTTTACGGAGTAATCCACTAGCCAGTTATGTATGGCATCCTCATCATATTCAAGTATACAATATAATTTTTCAATCGAAAATCCTTTAAAATATCAACTTGCTCATCAAACTGTTGTTTTGTTAGGAACAATGAGTTGAGGATCAACTTGGGATCTTGGACTTCATTGGTGCTTCCACCTAGGTCCACCTCCGTGAGATTTTTGAATAGTTCTTCCCTCCTTGAGATGGCTTGGCTGTATGCTTGAATAGTGTTACTCAAGTTCTTTATCTTCTCTTTCCAACATGCGTTCAACTGCTTGATCCAACTTGGAGAGGGAAGGTCCTCCTCTCTTCTCCTTAGCTCTGACATGTTGGAAACTTTAACACCAAAGGGTACCATGGTGTCAAGGTAAAAATATTCTTCATTTTTTAAGTAGGCCTGCAAATAATCATGGAAGGCATGCACCCTCGAGCCAAAAAAATCATGTTCTTTGAAATTTCCCAAGATTTGGTAATCAATGCCATTCATTTTTTGATATTATTCTCCACGTAGCTCCTAGCTGATTTAAGTAAGATTGAGGATCCTTTTAATTTGGCTGCGGGCGAGGTGGGTTCGACAATTGCCAAAGGGATGGCAAGGAGTGGGAGAGGCATCAAGGTCTCTTCTAGTTACTTAATCCTTTCCTTTAAATGTATATATTTTTCTTCAAGACACCCAATGGAGTCATCCAATGCATCGTCGTTTGCTTTATGGATTCTAGAAATCCAGGAAGGCTGCATATTTCTTAGGTTAACGTCTGAACGATATTTCCATTTTTTATTACTCACATGACTCTTCTCAATAATTGATTTCCTATATTCGTTGTCAAAGATAGTGCTCTGAAATGCAAATGACTCTTCTTCATCGAAGATACATTCTCAATTATTTCCAACGGCTAATTGTGATTGGTTGCGCCTCCTGGCTGATCAATGCTAGGAAACATTTTCTAAATTTCAGCCTCGAGCCCCATATCTTCAAGGGAGAAGCTATTGATGTCACTTTCGACGTGATTCTCTTCTTCCTCTTGTAGAATATTCTTCCTCTTCTTCCTCAGAGGAAGTTTATGTGAGCTTTCAATTTTTCCTGGAGGGGGGTTCTTGTATCCTCCTCCACTTGAACTATTGTCGATTACCTTTTTAGATGAATGGGTCGATGGAGCATTGGTCCAAGGTTTTGTAGTCTTAGGAGTAATAGTTGGGGAATGGGAACTCTTCTCGCTGGGACCCTTTCCTTTATGTTTGTAAAATTCATTGGTAATGAGTATCATCTCTAAGTCTCCAACAATGTGAGTAGGATCACCTAAGTTATTATCTTCTTCTTCTCCTAGAACAGTGTGGATAAATGAATTGCTAAAACCCACTGCTAACATGTGTTCCACAAAGATTCTATTAGGTTCAAACCCTCTAATATTTTCAAAATACTTGAGATTCAAGTTGTGGAAGTGGTTTTCAAATTCATCAATTTTTTTCATATTTCTTAATACAAAATCCCCAATTTTCCAAGGCAAAGGTATGGATTTCTTTTTTTGTTTCTCGTGAAAAAAGTACAGCCATAAATTATATTTCCTTGTGACTTCTGTGACAAATATTTTGTCGGATATATGGCATGGAAGAAAGGAGGTATTTTCCTTAGAACCGAAAATCTTGATAACATTGTAATTTTCCATTTTCTCTAAGGTCCCCTTCTTATCCAGGAATTTATTTGTCTGGGTAGATATTCTTGGGGTATCTTTTCCAAACAACATTCCTTTAAAAAATGAGACAAAGTTGTTCAAAACTTCATAAAAATGCATGGAATCTTTATGCCTCCATAATTCCTGGTACCAAAAGGTCATAGTGTCAAATTCACAATTCACCTTCTTCCAGATAGACAATTTAGGAAATCAACAACAATGTGCTATCACAAAAACCAAATAAGAAGCCATAAATAATTTCTTGTCCTTTTTACACTGATACAATTAGGAATATATTTCAATGCAAATCAACTTTCCCCAATCGAAAATGGCATGCTCCTTGACAGTAAAATATAAGATATAAAGAATCATACAGGAAATGATGGCAGTATTTTCTTGGCCCGTAACTCTGGTAAATAACCAGGCAATTTCCTGAAAGGGGTTTTTGAACAAGTTGACCTGTAATATGGTAATATCTTCAGGGATGGTTGCAGTATTCTCCAAGAATTCAGGTAATATATCCAGGCCATTGTCATGTTTTTTCAAGAAGTCCATGCAATCTTCACCTTTGAAGGTGAGTGTTGGCTCTGGGAGTTTCAACATTTTATAGAACACTGGAGGTTAAAGAGAGATGAGAGAATGGTCTTGGAGTTGAATCATCCACTGGCTTGGTATATATTTCTCAACGCACCAGGAAACTAGTTCCTTGCAGTCAAAAACCTCAAGAACACTGTCTGCACAAGCAATTTTGGACTTCCAAATTACTTCCTTTTGATCAGAAGGGGATGAATAGTAAGAATACATTCTAGACCACTGAAAGTTCTGGTCCTCATGTCCAAAAATGTTCAAAGTATCTCCACAGAACTGTTGTCGAGTTGTTACTACTATAAGTTGACGAGAGCGTTCTTTTAATCCATATAATATTTGAAATGAGCACTTGAGAGATATAATATAATCTTCTGCAAATTGTGCTTTGATGTGGTTTAGTAAGAAATCTCCTTGAGCCCTTCTCTTATTAATGACAATATTTATGGGACCTGCATGATGAATTATTAGCATTAAACCATACTAAATGTGTATTGGGAAAAGCATGAAGGTGGCAGGGATGGACGAGAGAAAACATGATTTGGGATTTTTGTGAACTCGTCAATCCGGGAACCCATGAACTCGTCATTGCAGAAGGTTGAAAATTGGCTAAGTGTTGTAACATGGTTGGTCAGACTCAATATAGGAGAGATGAGATACTTAGGAGCTCAGGGATTCCGATGGTCAAAATGTAGATCGCAAATTGTTTGGGTACAAAATGTATGTCACGAAACATGGGATATGAAAGCTCAAAACCTGCCAATCCTGGGAACCCACGATTGTAGAAACGGTTAAGTATAAGATGATATGGCGGTTGATCGGACTCATGATATGGGAATAGGAAGTGAGAACCCGCGATTCTGCCAACCTACGAACCCACCATTTTGGAAAAATGACTAAGTATAGTAACTGTAAAGGGATAATAGAAAGGAAAAAAGAAAAGGGGAATTTGGGTAAGTATAGAAGAGGGAAAAGAAATGGACAAAAGAAGTTGGGAAAATAAAAAAATGGGAGGGAAATTTCGAAAGCGGGAATTGATCTCAACACTTTGTTGTGGGGAGGGGACAGTCGACCCCACACTGAATCCCTTGCTTGGGGTTACAAAGAATTTATCTTTGTCTTTGTTCATATTTGATTTCTTTATCCTGCATTCACTTTCATAATGACAAAAATTCTTATAGTAATAACATTGGATTTTTTATTTGTCATTCCTCCTTAACTTATTGTAATATTTGCCTCTTCCTTTTGGTTTTGAGGGAAATTGTATGACTATGTTTTTTGTTCTAAGGTTGAATTGTCTCCTTCTTGAGATTGACCTCTTCATCCTCTACCTCTGCTTATATTTCCTCAACCTCTTCCTCTTCTAATGAAGGCCTGAGACTGAAATGAAATTTCCAAAGAGTCATTGCTTTTGTTGAATTTTGTCTCATGTGTCAACAAAACCCTATGATTTGTTCTACAAACAATTGTGATAGATATTTGGACTCCTCTATGGCTACGACAACCATATCAAATTTTTCAAGAAGGATTCTAAGTACTTTTCCAACAACCTTTCTATCTAAAATGTCTTCTCCATGTGATTGAAGTTGATTGAATATGTTCTTGACATGTATCATAAAATGATGTACATAGAATGAGTTCTTCATTTGGAGGGTGTCAAATTCTTCCTGAGTGTCTGCAATTTGGAATTGTTTACTTTGTCAGTGCCTTGATAGGCTATCTCAAGAGTATCCCATGCCTTCTTGGCATGATAAACTTCTACAACCTTAGGAAAAATTGAGTCTTATATCCCTTGTTGTATAAGCCATAATGCCTTTGAATCTTTCCTTTTTTTTTCAACAACAACTTGTCTCTGTGCATTCGTCATTTCCCATGAGGTTTCCTGATCTAGTTATGTGGATCCACTTACCACAATATCCCAACATTCCTAATAATGAAGGAAATTCTTCATTTTGATTGACCAAAGGTCATAATTCATACTTGTCATAATTGGGCCTTGTGACTATCCTTGACTACTATTGGATGCCTTTGGATCCTACTTTTTTTAATTTCACAGTGGGAATACACCATTATTCTTACTTTGAATCGATTATTAGGCTCCCCCTTAAATTTAGATTCCCCATTTTTTGTATTAAAAGGTTTCAATTCTTTTTATAATGAAACTTTATATAGGAAATCTTTTAATAACTCAATGCCTTCTTAACAAGTCCACATTTTATTGTTCATTGGATGTAGCTTGGGTGGTTGGGAGGAATAATTCTTACCCTCCCCACCCAAGTTCAAATATTTGGAGTGACATGTTTTTCCCTTTAATGGGTCTATAAGATGTTCATGTTGTTGATCTCCCAATACTCCGAAAATGCTTAGCCACCCCATGTTCTCTCGTGAATTCGGGGAGGTTTTTCATGGACGTAGTGAGCACCGATATCAGTTGTCGTGAATCACTTGTAAAAAAAACAAGTCCAATTTTTATTGTTCTTAATACATGGATCTTAACATTTACATTCCCTTTAACACGCCTTTGACAATTAACACGTCTTTTTTCTTTATTTTTTTTTATAAACAAATCATTGTAATTTAATTTAATCAACATAGTATGACAACTAGGTAAAATATTTCTCATTGGATTATAATACCTACTTTCTTCCAGTATGTGGTGGATCTACCAATGGTGTTATGGATTGGTGAGCTACAACTCCTTTATGAAATATGGGCGGCTCTACATTAGGGCGATTTCCTCCTTGGATCTTGTTCATAGTGGATTCTTTTTAGCTAATTTCTTCCCACTGTGAAACTCCTTGCTCTCTCACACTCAAACCCTAGGCATTGTCCAATCACGGACTCAACACTAAGATCCTACTCTCTTGTCTTCGAAGATACTTAAGCCTCCTATGATACCATGCCAAAATCATAGAGAGAGAAACCAAACACTAAGACAATCAACCAACAAGATGATCAATATAGAAAATGATTAACCTAGAAAATGATTCTTCATTGATTCATAAAAAACACATATTTATACATATAATTTCTTCAAGAAAACCCTAGGATAACTCTATCAAAATATCTAGAGAGTAAATATCTATATTTAAATGATTGACATAATCAACCTTAACAAATTAGCTCTTTTAGAGATTTCTAGACAACATTAACCACTAGGATAAATTACACTATCTAAGAGTTAGTTTCCTTACACTAAACACCATCCTTGGTTCTCAAACCCAACTACTTTTACTACTAAGCTTCCTAAAAATATCACTCTAAGTGCTTCTAAGGGTTTTTAATAATTTATTAACAAAGATATTTTTTATGAGGATTTTCTAACTTACTCTTAATTTTTACTTACAATAATTAAAATTACAAAAAATGAAATTTAAAATAAAAAATAAAAGGGAAATACAATAATTAGAAATTGATTTATAAAATAAAAAATGAAAAATTATTTATGATATGATGTTCCCCAAATGCAGGTGTCACCCCCGTCCACCTGGAGGGCACCTTGAGTCCCCTCAACATGTGAACCGAAGACTGGGTGCGCTCCACCTCACCCCCTTCTCATGCTAATTAATCACCCTACCATCCTGATACATCGTTCCATTACTCTGACTATGGCTCTTGCTCCTCACCTGCAAGGCTATTGTACATCGCACCAATCCACGCACTTGCAAAGTTTGGTAGCATTAATGGTGATGTATTTGAACCCCCCTCCACATGGCACTTATAACTCTGCTAACCGCGACCTCTCATGTCACTCCTCCTTTGTTTCCTCCACAAGTAGGATCTTTGCTCTCCACAGGTGGAAACTATATGCTCTCTGCAATCAATGGTGGCTCTCCCCCCTTATAGCGGACTGTAAGCATAGTCCCTCACTCATGCCTCTCTACAATCATGCCACCCACACCTTGGGGTGAAGTGGCCACGACGGGCGAGCATCCATAGCTCCTCTCCCGCCTCTCCTAGACAACTAGGATGGCTACGACCACTCAGTCCCTGACTCGTTGCGACAACTACTTTACGATTGGGAAGAGGAGGTTTTGGACTCCCTCCCAATATCCAAATGCACCTCCAGACACCGTCGCAGTTACTAGGTGGTAAAAACCATTCTCGTCTGCACCCTCCTTAACCACCCGGGTGTTTTTGTTCATAGCCCTCCTCGTTCGCCTCACTCACCCCACTCCCCCACTGCTCTTCCTCCTCCTTCAAATCTTACATCCCCTAGCACCCATCCTCTTCCTTCTATGACCCGCCCTGGCACCTTGGTACCTTAGGAGAATTCAAGCAAACGAGTAGTTGAGACAACTCCAGGAAAGCACAGTTCGTTGATGGCTCCCTTTATCAAGAGTGAGGCCTCCCTGTCAAGGAACCAAGCTCAAACAACTCCAACTCCTCTAGCGACAATGACAACAATTTCGATGGCTACCCCATTGTAGAAGAGACTCCTCTGAATGGCCCTCCCATCGTGACCGGCAAGCACCCTTGATTCCTAGGCTTCTGTTCTTTTTCAGTCTTTTTTCATTTAGGACTTTTCAAGTTTTTTTGGTCTTATGTTAGTAAGCAGATAGGAAATAGCTCTCAGCATTTTTGTAATCCTGGTTTCCCACCAAAGGGAAGGCAGGATGATCATGTCTTTTCCCAGCCTCATTTCCCAATAAGGGCAGGCCTCAGTTTTGTCCATTCACAGGGATAAACAATGTGACTCTCTGATTGAATCTTTACTATATTTTTAATAGATTAGTTCCAGAATTTACAAAAAAAAGATATGATATTGAGATTTTTAGATTAAATTGGAGAGAATAAATAAAAAATAATATATATATATATGTGTGTGTGTGTGTGTGTGTGTGTGTGTGTGTGTGATGATGATGATGATGATGATGATTAACGTCCAATAAAATCGAAATATATATAACAAAATGTGAAAATGAAAAAACAAAATATGATATATAAGTTTATTAAAAGTTTATTAATATTTTAGTTAAAATACTAAAGATACAATCAAAATCATTAAAACTTATTAATTGTTTGTAAGTTAACATTAAAATAAAAACTCAAATTTTAAATTGTTTCTCATTATATTTAATAAAATAGAAAATTAAAACTATTAAAAAAAATGATTCATTATTTCAAAACCTAATCATTTATATATTCAATAATGAAAGTAAAATTTAAAACCTAAATAAGTGATGAGATAATATAATAAAACTTAAATTTGATTGAAATCAAACCAAAATTAAAAAACATAAATAGAAAACTAAATAATAATTATTTTAATTCATTATTTAGAAGATTTAATCATTTTTTATATTTATATTTTAGAAATATATTAATAATAAATAAAATTGTACATTTTGAGTGGATCTAATGGTTAATAACATGTGTTTCCTTTTAAGAAGTTAAGTTCAAATCTTAGAGAAGAGTAGAGTATGTATACCTCCTTTGACTATAGTCAAATCAAATCCAAAACCTTTTTATTGTTGTTATAAAACTTAAATAATGAATAGATGGTATATTAATAAAACCTCAACTAAATTAAAATCAAACCAAAACTTAAAAATAGAAATAGAAAACTAAAACTATTAAAACAAATAATAATTATAATTATTGTGATTCATTATTTCAAAAATTAACAAATTTCTTTATTTATATTTTAAAAATATATTTAATAATCTAAACAAAATTTAAAACCTAAATAATGGATGGTATAATAAAACTTAAATGTAATTGAAATCAAACCAAAACTTGAAATCAAGCCATTTTTGAAATCTCATCCTTCACCACCTTGATCATTAGACATTGTGAGCAGGCTCACATATATGTGAGCCTGTTCACATATATGTGAGCTTGTTTAGCCATGTCTCTCTCCTTGACCTCTATCCTTCCCCCTCCCTATCCTTTTTGCTTTGCTCTGGTTCCTCGGTATTTTATAACATTTTTCATTTAATCGTGATAGCCTTCTGTCTCCTCGTGATAATTTAATCCCTTTATTATTTTTTCTTTCTCATCTTTCTTTGTCTATTAATGTGCTCTACCATCTCAATCTTATCTTACCCTTTATTTTATACTCTATTCTAAATACTCTGCCATCCTCTCATTCTTCTTATTTATCTCTTTATCATATTAGGTTAATTTACATTATAACTTATCTTCTATTCTAATCCCTTGCTATCTCTCTATTTTTCTCTCAATTTATTACGTTATATATATCTTTCCTTATCATAAGATATTCATATCTTTCTCACTACCATATTGCAATAATGTAATATAATAATGTGTCATAATACATTATAATAATACATCATTATAATACATTATTATATTATACATGTTGCCTATTATACATTATGTTTATTATTTTTTACTATTTATGCTTTCATCATTTACCTCTTGTATTTCATATCGTCATATTATTTTTATTTATCTTTATCTCTATTCTCTATTATTTAATCAGACCTCTTTCATCATCATAATAGGTTACATGACATTTTAACTATCATTTATATTCTATTCTAATCCCCTCACTTCTTCATCTATGACATTTTAACTATCATTTATATTCTAATCTACTCCCCTCACTTGGTCATCTTTCCAAAAGGTATTACATCTTATTGACCTTATCTCATTCTACATCCTTACTTGTATCCTTCTCATTATGATATAATAATATATATTAATCATTATCATAATACATTATTATTTTCCATTACTATAATACATCACGATCATCATTAATTGAAAATTTTATTTCTTTATAATTTATTTTTTTCTAGTTAACTAATTCTAAATCGTCATCATTAAGTTTGTATTAATTCCACCTCCCTTCCTGCTCAATGGTCATCATTAATTTTTTTATTAATTTGTATAATCATTGATCCACCTCCCTTCCTCCTCAAAGACTAAGTTATATAATAAAATTTTAATTTTTTTATTAATTTGTATAATCATTAATCCACCTCCCTTTCTCCTCAAAGACTAAGTTATATAATAAAATTTTAATAGTATTTTCACCTTTGCAATCTTAATGGACACTTTGATCATTTTCATTAATTTTTATTCAATGACTATCTTTACTCTCTCCTATTTAATATATACCTAGCCACTTTTTCTTTCCATTTTTTTTCAATAGGAAAATTGCTCTTTATATTAGATATATAAATAAGTACACTTTACAACTTCTTCTAGCTTTGATTTTCTTTTCAAGACCACCTCCAGATCTGAACATAAACTAGAGCCTTTTCAAAAAGGAAGGTTCATAGGATAACCATAACTACACTGAGGCTATTCAATACAAAGGAGAGCGTCTCTTTTCGGCCCACATAACAGAGGAATACAAGAGACCTTACTTATGGAATATTCCAGTCACAAAATAAACTACAAACAGTAAGATATAGAAGTCCTCCATCAAAGTGATAACCACAAAATTATAAAAAACTAGTCCTCAATCAACAAGATTAGCTTAATAGATCAAAACCAAAAATGACAAGCTAAGTCAAAAAATATTTATGAAAATGGTAGGGGCCTCATTTCCCTCAACCCCCCTGCTGAAATCTAGCTTTCCTTTAGTCTTTGTAAGTGCCAATTTCGAGAGATGATCTGCCTCCATATTTAGCTCCCTGTAAACATGGGTGAAATGTATCTCTATGAACGTAGATTTCAACAATTTTAAGTTGTCCATACACCCCATCAAGGAGGAAATCTATAGTTTGCCTCTATCCTTCAGTCAATCAATTATGATATTTGAGTCGTCGATTACTTGGATCACCTCAATATTTAGGCGTTGCACCAGAAAAAGAGTCGCCCAAGGTCCTAGCAATTCAACCCTCGTATTTGTCCCCTGACCACAGTTTAAGGTCCACTTATAGACTGTTTGATCACTGATCTTTATGATGCCTCCCGCCCCACACCTAAGAGCGCTAGATAGCATAGCCTTGTCTAACCAACAAACGATTGAGGTCAGAAGGCAGGGAGGTTGTAGAATGCACACTTTATCTTTTTTTTATCCAAATTCACCGAGGGTAGTAAATGTTTAACCTTTGTTAACACAAAGTAAACCGAGGCCTTGCTACCTTCAAAAATAACTATGTTCCTCTCCAACCATGTGAACCAACAAATAATTGGAGGAAGAGTTATGTAATGAGATTCCTTCTTGTACCAATTCTCAAAACAGGTACTGAATGTACAACCATCCCAAACAGTCTGAAGATTAAGTTCTTTGCAAAAATAACTACATACCTCCCAGATAAAGCTACAAGAGACGAACAGGTGGTGCACTGATTCGGCTTCATTGAAACACGTGAAACAGATATTTAGTCCCTGCCATCCCTCCCTTTGTAAAATATCCAATGTGAGAATTCTATTCTCCAAAGTTAACCAGGTAAAAAGTTTAATCTTTGGCACCAAATCCCATTTCCAAAAATGACTTCTCCATCCTCCAACAGCAGTTGGCCTAAATTTGTTTGCAAGTGAGAGGTATAATTTTTTTGCAGAAATGATACCCGACCAATCCCCTCCCGCCCATTCAAGGTGATCGTTTTTGTTTTGTACCTAAATCCCCGCACAGTGCAGTTCTTTCTTAAATGCATATCATTCCTCTGCAAGGATCCCAACTAGACCAAGCTCTTCACCTGATTTCCAATAAGTAATGGGTAGTCCTGACCTACCAACGTTGATAGCCTGATAAAGATAAATCACATGATTCCTTATAAGTTCATAAAGAAGGTGACTTGACAAGTAGGAGGCCTTCCCCAAACCCAAAATACAGTCAATACCAACTTGCACTAGGTGACCCAAGCCTAGTCTCTGTCTGAGCCAGTGAGTTATCAAATGTAAATATTTTAGCAGGTTACGCCAAGTCTGCGAAGCAGACGAAACAGAGGTTGTCGTTGACCTTAGCCAAGTTACAATGGAACAGTGGGGGATATACTTATCCTTTGTCACCTTGCTCCACACCCCAAATTTCATTAGAACCCACCACAAGGAATTGGCGGCCAGAGCCCTATTAAAAAGAAAAATATTTTGAATACCCTAGCCTCCCAACTGCTTAGGCTTTTCTAAGAGATCCCAGCTACATGGATGGAAGTGATTCCTTCGTGCGACACCCGACCACAGAAAATTAAACATCAGACTCTAAATTTTGTGTAAAATAGAGGTTGGAATAGCCACCACTGCCATCCAGTACACGACCTAGACTTCTAGCACTGATTTTACCAGAGTGAACCGTCCCCCCAGGGACAACCATCTATTACACCACCATCCTATCTTATATTCAAAATTTGAAAGGATCCATCGCCAGTCCACTGACTTATATGCATCAGCCTTTAAAAAATATCCAAGGTACCGAAAGCCTTTTGCAAGTTCCTCGAAGCTGTGGGGAAACAAAACATTTAAATTTTCTAGAGAATCTCCAAAGATTCCAGAATAATAAAAGATTGATTTAGACCAATTTATACACAAACCAGAGGCCCTACATAAGGATGATAAAAAAAAATTGTATCTCTAACCACTCCTCCATCAATGCCTTTGTCATTATTAACACATCATCCACAAATAACAAATGTAAGATCTTCACTAAACTTGACACCTTTACCCCATAAAGCTTCCCATCGTTCTTTCCTTTTTTAGAAGTAAACTAAGACCTTCCATGACCAGTATGAATAACAAGGGCAATAAAGGTCATCCTTGACGCAATCCTCTTCCACTTTTAAACATATGTGATGTCTCTCCATTTATTAGAACCGCAAAATTTGCACTAGTCACATAGCTTAATATCCGGTTGGTGAAAGGGATGTTGAAGCCCGATTGGATAAGAATCAGGCGCAAGAAGTCCCAATTTGTAATATTCCAGATATAAAAAGTATGTAGAACAAAAATAAAAATGATAGAAATGGTAGATGAACAACAATATAACCATAAAAACACCACAATAATACCAATATGATACCAAAATAACACCAGAATGAGCACTTTGATTAATGAGAGAAATGTTCACTTGCCTCTTCGAGGGAGCAACCTCTAATCGAGAAGAGCTCTATTACAATAATATCCAAGACAAATTTCTCATACCCTCAACTCCTATTTATACTAAATATGTCTATCAAAAGAACCATCTAGAGGAAGATCCTTCTAGAAGCGGAAGCTTCTATTAGGTCTTCTTATATTCGACTCATTCTTCCTTATTGCTAGGCCTTATTAATATTGACCTTTATTACATCGGAATATAATATTCTACCTACGTGAGGGGTTAGGTCCCTAACATGTCCTCCCCCTTAGAAACATTCTTGTCCTCAAGGCTTGAGATGTGGAAATTGCTGCAGAATGGTAGTTAGTTCCCAAGTGGCATCTGTTGGGTTTGTATCTTTCCACCGAACTAACTCTTCCTTGATGGTTCGCTGACGCAGGTGACACTTGTGTTGGTCCAAAACTGCTTGTGGTTGTAGACAAATGGAGCCTTCTTTGTCCAACTAGGGAAGGTTGGTTTGAGTTTGGCACTTAGTTCCAAACACCTTCTTTAAGCAGGAAACATGAAAAACATGATGTAGCTTAGAATGACTGGGCAAAGCTAACTGATAGGCCAACTGTCCCACACGCTTGAGAATGCTATAAGGACCATAAAATTTGGGCACCTTTTTCTAACAATGGTCAACCTTGATGGATTTTTTCTTGTAAGGTTGCAGTCGAAGAAACACCCGATCCCCTTCTGCAAATTGACATTCAGAGCAACCTTGATCTACTTGTTGCTTCATGAGATTCTGGGCCATGACCAAATTCTCTTTGAGGGTACGGAGAATAGCCTCTCAAACTATAAGCGTTTGGTCGACCGCCTGGACCTTCAAGACCCCTGGTAAATATGAGAGAACTGAAGGTGGATTTTGGCCATATACCACTTCAAAAGGAGTCATGCGTGTAGTTGTATGGTATGAAGTGTTGTACCACCATTCAACTAGTGGTAACCATCAAACCCAATGGTTTTTCTTTTCCGATGCAAAACACCTCAAATATGTTTCCAAACACTTGTTGACAACTTCAGTTTGACCATCAGTCTGGGGATGATAAGTTGTGTTGAGATGCAATTGGGTGCCTTGTATCTTGAATAGTTCTTGCGAAAAATTGTTGGTGACAATAGAATGTGACATGCCATGAAGCTTGAAGACCTGATCCATGAAAATTTGAGCCACCGTGGATGTTGTAAATGGGTGTTGAAGAGAACAAAAATGAGCATATTTGGAAAGACGATCAACTACCACCATGATGATTGATTTATTTCCCGATTTAGGTAATCCTACAATAAAATCCATAGAGATATCCCGCCAAATAGCAGGTGGAATCGGAAGCGGTTGTAGTGTGCCAGGAGATTTGACTGTTTCTACCTTGTTGCGTTGACACACATCACATTAAGCCAAAAAATTACGACCATCCTGTTTCATACCATCCAAGAAAAAAGAACGTTTGACCCTGTCATAGGTTTTGGTAAACCCGGAGTGCCCAGTTGTGGGTGTAGCATGAAGCTCAGAAAGTACCATGGATTTAAGTTTTGATTGTTTACTTAAATACAAATGGACTTTGTATCAAATCTCATCATGGAGCCAAGAGTACCTTGGGGAAACTGGAGAATTGGATTGTAATTGTTGTATCATATGCAAACTTTTGGGATCGTGTAGCCATTCCTGGCGAACAACCTGGAGCCAATCTGGTACAATGAAGGAGAGAGAAAAAGGGGACCCTTCATCTTCATATTTTCAGGAAAGTGCATCTGCAACCACATTGTCTTTTCCTTTTTTGTAAATCATCTCATAATCATATCCAAAGAGCTTAGTCACCCATTTTTGTTTCTCTAGGGAGGAAATGCGTTGTTCCATAAAATACTTGAGACTTTGATGATCTGTATTAATTTCGAAGCATTGCCCCAATAGATAAGGGCACCAAATATCAATGACATGCAAAATAACCAACATTTCCTTTTCATAGATAGATTTGCCCAAATTTCGTTCAGACAGTTGTTTGTTGGTAAAGGCCAAAGTCTGACCCTCTTGCATAAGGACAGTGCCAATTACTTTCCCTGAATTGTCACATTCTAGGACAAAGGTATTTGTGAAATCAGAAAGGGCCAAGCTTGGAGTAGTGCACATGGCCATATTCAAGGTTTGAAAAGCATGATCAGTTGTTGGAGTCCAAGTGAAGTAATTCTTTTTAAGGAGTGTAGTGAGAGGTGTCGCAATCTTTCCATAATTCTTAACAAACTTGCGATAATAACCTGTTAAGACCATACATCCATGCAATATTTTGAGAGTCTTTTGGTGAGGATAGTCTTGCATAGCTTCAATATTTTTAGGATCCACCCTGATGTCGTCCTTGTCAACAAGATGACCCAAGTACTCGACTTCCGAGGCGCCAAAATCACATTTAGATTTTTTCAAAAAAAGTTGGTGCTGATAAAGTAGATGGAGAACTCGATCCACATAAGCAAGATGGTATGTCCAGGTTTTTCTATAGATGAGGATATCATCAAAGAAAACTAACACAAAAGGATGGAGAAAAGGACAGAAGACATGATTCATGAGGCTTTGGAAAGTGGAGGGAGCATTACACAAGACAAAGGGCATGACCAAAAACTCATAGTGGCCCTCATGAGTTATAAAGGCAGTCTTAGGAATATCTGCCTCTTTCATACAGATCCGGTGGTAGCCCAAACGAAGATCAAGTTTAGTAAAGAACGGGCGCCACTCAATTCATCCAAGAGGTCATCAATGACAGGAATGGGAAATTTGTCTTTAATGGTGATTTTTTTTAGGGTGCGGAAGTCATGACACATGCACCAAGAACCTTCTTTCTTCAGGACCATGACAATAGGAGAAGAGTAGGGGCTTGTAATAGGGCGGACAACACCTGCATTAAGCAGTTCTTGAACCATTTTCTCAATTTCATTTTTTTTGGAAAAGGGGTGATGNTTGGGAGGAAGGCTTCCTAAGACAAGGGGAATGGAATGATCATGAACACCACGGGAAGGAGGGAGTCCCTGGGGAGTGGAAAAAACCACTTTATGTTTAGAGAGGATGGATTGGAGGTCCTGCAGCACATAGGGTGTCTCAGTTGCTTGTATGGCATGGAGTTGGGCAATAATGTCAGAATGACCTTTTTTAAGCAGTTTTTCCATGCGATGGGAACTAATTATCTCAGGGGAACCGGCGATGATGCCTTGGAACTTATATTGTTGGCCCTCCTGGTCGAATTGCATGGTTAATTTCTTAAAATCTAGGAGAATGGGACCCAAATTCCTTATCCAGTCTACACCCAACACAATGTCACAACCGCCCATGTTGATAGAAAACATATGAGATTTCAGGTGGTAGTCACCAATTTGGAGACACGCATTTTCACAACGCCCTCCACATTTCATGGACCCGCCATTGGCAATCATGATTTGGAAATTATTGACTGCACGGATATAGCAATTAGTTTCTTGGGAAATGCAGCGATGAAGAAAATTATGGGTGCTTCCACTATCAACAAGAATGATGACATTCATATGCTTGATGTAGCCAATTAGCTTGAGGGTTTGGGGAGAAGAGAATCCAATGAGAGAATTTAGGGAAATGATTGGTTCGACTTCGGGAGGTTCTAAGGGAGGGGTTATGTCACTAGGTTCAGGTGACTCCAACACAAGGGGAGCTTCAACATCCTCTTTTGAAACATCCTCTGAGATGGCCATAAAAATATTTTGTTCCTTACACTTGTGTCTGAGAAAATATTTTTCATCACAATTATAAAAAAGGCCTTTGAGTTGGTGTTCAACCATTTTGGCCCTGGTCAATTTTTGGATATTTAGTGGGGTAGAAGGAGGAGTGGTCTTTACTGGTTTAGTGCAAGGAATAAAAGAGGGTTTATGGTTTTGAGAAGAGGCAACCCGGTGTGCTTCCTTATCTCTTTTAGTAGCCTCCACCCAACTCTGAGGCCGAGCCATGAGGACATGGGCACGAATCTCATCCTTTAGGCCACTGATAAAACATTCTAGGAAAAAAGCATCAGACATGCCCTCTGTATGAAAATCCAGTCACTCAAAAGCAACTATAAAGTCTTCCACTAAGCCAAATTGTTTCAACTTTGTCAGACGGCCTAAATGGTTGGTGTCAGTGTCAAAGCGTTCATAAAGATCTGCCACAAAGTGTGTCCAAGCAACATACCCTTGACGGGAAGTTTTTCTCCATTGCCACCATTTCCAACGTTCTTGATCTAGATGGAGAACACCATACTAGAGTTTGGCCAAGTCATCTGTAATGTCGTACAAAGATAAATAATGTTCCATTTGAGTTACCCAACCAGTGGATCCGAGCCATCAAATTTGGTCACATCCACACGCGGAAGGCGTAGGTCACGCTGAAAGTGATGGGGATGAAAATTATGGGAATCAGAGGAGTTTCAGCTTTGGTATGCAAAGGTGGATCAGATGAAGGGGGATCTGCAGGGATATGCATCTTGGTGCAGATCATCAAAGCAACAGATTCAAGATGGGTAGTAATGTCTTGTTTGAGGTCATCTTTGAGTTCCTTGATTGAGGCGGTGATGGAGGAATGCATGTTTTTATTGATGGTGGAAATATTGGCAATGATCTATCTCACTTCTTCTTGGGTCTCTGTGAAATTAGATTGCAAGGTATTGAAGAGAGCTTCCAAGTCTTGGCTACGGGTATGGGCCATGATGACTAGGGAACCGAAAAGGGGCGGGTGGGGTCAAAAAAATTGTTGAAAAATGATAGGTATGAATGTAATAAGGGCGAAGAGATAAATTTGTTGGCCCTCGACCAAGTTTTGGAGAAACTTGGTCATGTTTGACCAATTTTGGGACTTTGACAGGCCGGTCGAAGACAGAGCGCCTAGGCGAAGCAGAGATCACGGGATCTCGCCCCCTTTTGCGGGCTTTTTGGGTTTTAGGGTTTATGTAATGGGTAGGGGATGTCAGCCCATGGATTTTCCCATGTTTAGGCCCCTTTTTGTAATGTATAAATAAGTATCTAGGTGATGTAAGAAGAAGTTAGTTGTTGGATCTATGTGATCAGATTGGCTTAGTGCATGACTAGTTGGCTTTGTGCCAGATTGTGTGAGACTTGCAGAGCTAAGTGCAAGTGATTGTAAGAAGGCTCTGTGCTGTGCCAATCTCAGGGAAGGAGGATCTGGAAAGGTGCGCACAGATCTCCTGTCCTATGCGGAGTTGGCTTTATGGCTCTGTGCATGTAAGAGGATTGGAAGAAGATAATAAAGAAGAAGAAGAGTTGGTGGGTGCAGCCCCATGTTGGCAGTGAACCACGTATATCATGTGTTATGTGATTTGTGTTGTATTATTATTGTACTTGCTTAGTGTTGTAACCTTTATGTATGTTATATGCATCTGGTGTAGTATCTTAGTACTTAATAATGTGAATGAATGCTAGATCTATTGATGCTATGTGTTGAATGGTTAGATGTGCTTAAATCTTGATGAATAATGTGATGTTCTGTAATTAGGGTTTTTAACCTGCAATGTGAATAAGGGTCAAATAATAATGAATGTTAATTGCTAAGTGCTCTGTTAAGTATTGTGATCACATATATGTGTCCCAGCTAGGTTGTAGACACTTGACTACTGCAACCCCCCTTGCTTCTACCTCGGGTGAGACTTCATCTGCTTCGCAGGTGTTGTCGAAAGGGTCGGTAGTTAGGGTTTTGTTGGTGCATTGTTGAAGCATTGAACCCTAGTTATGCCCCTATGCCATCAAATGGTTCTGTTGCTAGGACCTGAAACTATGATTGCTAGGAACTGAAGAAAAGAGAAAAGATCTATGCGTAGATCTGTTTTTGTAGTGTGCAGTACTCTACTTGACTTTTGAAGCTCTGTGCTAAGAAGAGAAGTATGATATGAAGAAAAGAGGTAAGATATTAAATTTTTGTGCTCTGATAAAGGTAAGATAAGTGGAAATTTGTTTTTCGAAAGAATGGATCTAGGCATGTTTGATAGATTTTGTCATAGTCTGAAAACTACGGCAGAACTAGAAGAAAGAAAATTTGATATGAATAGATCTTATAGAAATAGTGAAAGATATGTTATTCCTATACATAGAAAGAAATTTTGGACTAACAAATGGATGCATGATCCTAGAAAGAATTTTTCGCAAGTCCATCACTATGATCCCAGTGCCCAGTACAGGAAAGGTTGGGGATCGTTTAAGAGAAAGAGAGGATTGACTATTTCTTATAATTGTAGAATACCGAGACATCTCGCTAAGGAATGCCCTGGTAGAGGTCCTATTTTCCTTTGTTGTAAAGCTACTGGAAATGAAGTTTTGGATTTCCCTAGAATGATTGCTAAAGTTGAGAAGATGAACATGAGACAAGAAAACCATGAAGAAGGTCAAGAGACTAAGAATATACTAAAGAACCAGAAAGAATCAAAGACTATATTATTGCAGATGAAAGAAACATTGAATGATCACAGAGACATATGTTTACCAGAGATCTTAAAAGAAAAGCAATGCATAGAAACAAGAATAGGAGACTTTGACATAGACTGAGTATTGGATGAAGAAACACAGGTAAATATTATGCCAGAAAGCACTTGGAAAATTTTGGGAAAGCCTGTTATGATTCCTTCATTGAGAGGGATAGGCTTGTTTAAAGGAAAGATGATAACCCTATGTGGAATACTTACTCATGTACCTATGATTACTCATGGAGCATCAACAGAAAAATAATTTGATGTCATTAAGTTTATTGAGAACAACGCTCCTTTTTCACTTTTGTTAGGAAGGACTTGGATTGACAAAGATCAGATCCGAAGGGAAGAAGAAGAGGAAGCTATAAAACAAAAAAAGCAAGAATTAAGGGATTTCATGGCTACGAGAATAGTGCGCTTAATAGAAGAACAAGAGGACAAGTCGAAGAAACTAAGGGCCAGAGACCTGGCTGTCGAAATTGAAAGAACACAAGAAGGCTTAAATAACTTACCCATGCAAGAGAGAAGAGCACCTACCCTAGAAACAGTAAGAGAAGAAGTATTACCCTCAAACCCTGTGAAAGACCCTCAACAGTGCAAAGTTACTATGCTAAGAGAAGATAAGAACAAGAATGGAAAGAGGAATCCAGAGACCCAGATCACGGGAAAGAAAGAAAGAAAACTCAGTAAGAAGAAAGCAAAGCTATAAAAATTGCAGGAGGTTCCAGAGGGGACTTCGCAGAAGGAAGACTTGCAGAACTTGAACCTCGCCGAAATAGCAGAACGATGCAAACTGGCACTTTACCATGGCAAAGAAATATGATTGTTGGAGGTGTCTTGACCGTTAGAACGACGCTCCAGAATGGCTAGCAATGCAATTATTGCCGGAAAGATCGCCATTGGACTGTTGGGACCGTGCCATAACGGATGGAATCGTATTGATTGAAGCATTCCTATCTGTTGGAGGAATCCATTACAACATTGTCTGTTTAACCCGTTAGATATCTCACCGGGGACACTTTTGCAGATTGTGATTATTTGAGCCCACAGAAAAATAATTGCTATCATGCAGTGCTTACTGAGACCTCACCACCCATTCTGCTACCTTTAGTGTTTGTCCACCTACCCGAAATATCTGATCCCGAGCGTCTATGTCAGACGACCTTAGTGTAGTAGAGAAATCCATCAAAGAGATCCTAATAGATATTATGGCTGAGAAGGTCATGTCTGCAGGAGTACAGGCCTCCTCGACGAGAGGATTGCAAGCATCCCCATCAACTAGACGTCGATTTGGGCCATCCCGAACTGTGACAGAGAAAATAAGTAAGCATCGCGACAACTTGGCAAATGTGAAGCTCATCCCGTCAGTACTGCTCGACTATATCCCACCTCAGGCTGGCACGGTTAGTTGTGAGAACGTCCCGACAGACTTCAACTATACACTAATCACTGTGTACGTCCCGAAGGGGATACATGCAGTTGGACTGAAGTTAGGATAGATTATGACACTAAAAATCAATGATTTCAACTTAGGAGACCGCACGAATTATGAAATGCTCACACCACACAAGTAATTGACAAAGACAATGGGGAAGACGTCGAAGATAATCCCTCAGTCATGGAAAATGGCCATCGCGAGATCAACAATCCTAAATGTAATGAAGATACCACACTTCGGCAGACATTAGGAGGTTAACATGTGCATTAAAATCCTCCTACCGTGCTTCCATGGCAGTTACCTATGGTTGGATAGGCACATCACTGTAGATCCAGTGTTGATCCACCAGATCACCGGATTGAGCATGAAGGGATCGGACCTGCAGGATTCTTACATAGGGAAGGTTGTAGATCGTGCCCTGGCGTAGGGAATAAAAGACACCTATGGCGATGTGGAGAAAGGGAAGCGAGGCTACAAGGTAACCTCCATTTAGAATGGTGCAGTGTGCCTAGCTTTCCAGTTGATTGTTGGTAAGATCGTCAGGAAGAATAGACCAATGCAGGTCATGGGGTTTTTCATTGACCTCACAGGAAAATGCGTTGAAGGAATGCAAATGAACTAGGCGAGCTACCTTGTCAACCAGTTGGAGTAGGATTTTTGCGAAGCGCAAGACCAAGGCTATGAGTTTCACTTCATCTGGTTGTTGATTCTTGTTGCCTTCATCGCTTGGGAGATGCCGGAAGGAGTGACCTTCCCTGAAATCGAGTCATCTGAACCACTAGTCGAGAAGTTCACTACCCTCTGGTACTCGAGCGACTTGACAAAACAATGGCAGTCAAATGTGGTGTTCCACACCTATTACTTGCAACTGAAGAGGGACATTGAATCCTTCCCTCGCATGACGCCGGATACATTTCATAGGTTCAGGCCCATAGTGAAGTTCCACGAAGACAGTCACTTCATTTACATCACTGTGTGTGGGGACGAACACAAGGAAGAGCTCCAGTCCTATTACAAACTCACCGAGGAAGATATGGAGGAAATAACCAAGGAATGGCCTGCAAAATTCCTTGTACCGGTCGAACATACGGAACTTGTTAGGGTCCTAACCCACACATAGGTAGAACAATATATTTGGATGCAATAAAGGTCAATATTAATAAGGCCTTTCAATAAAATAGCATAAGGCGGATGTAAGAAGACCTAATAGAAGCTTTCGCTTCTAGAAGGATCTTCCTCTAGATGCTTCTTTTTAGTATAAATAGGAGTTGCGGGTATGATAACCCTAACTTGGATATTATTGTAATAGATCTCTGATCAACTGGAGGTTGCCCCCTCGAAGAGGCCTGTGAACATTTCTTTCAGATTCAAAGTGTTATTTTTGTTATTATTCTCTTATCATTCCAGTGCTATTGTGGTGAATGTTCTGGTTATATTGTTGTTATTCTGCCATTCTAGCATTTTATTTCTATTATGCATACATTTTATATCTGGTATATTACAAGTGGTATCAGAGAACTCTCCTCGGCAGAAAGTGTGGGTTAATTTTTTTTTCCAGGGTAGAGACGTATTCTGGCGTCTTTAAGCCACAGAGATCTATCGTTACGTGCATAAAATCACAGTTGAGGGATTCATACACGCAGGAAATACAAGTGGTACTTAAGCACACATATGTTGGCCACCCTTGTAACCCCTGTTGGTACCCCTTTGAGTGGTAGCGCATCAAACAACACTTGTGTACGGATCAACCTAGATTACCTGAAGCCCTCTTTAGATAAACCGACCAGCCACCTGACTGCTATAGTGTCACCGAGAACAACACTC
>SNQJ01S0041285.1:13120-27468 GCA_010110895.2 Picea sitchensis | reverse complement strand
GACGTTCAGAGTGACCTTGATCTGCTTGTTGCTTCATGCAATTCTGTGCCATGACCAAATTCTCTTTGAGTGTACAGAGAATAGCCTCTCGAGTTGTAAGTGTTAGGTCAACTGCCTGGATCTTCGAGGCACTGGGTAAGTATGGGAGAACTGAAGGTGGCTTCTGTCCATATACTGCTTCAAAAGGAGTCATGCATGTAGCTGTATGGTATGCAGTGTTGTACCACCATTCAACTAGGGGTAACCATTGAGCCCACTGATTTTGCTTTTCCGAGGCAAAACACCTCAAATATGTTTCCAAACACTTGTTGACCACTTCCGTTTGGCCATCAGTCTGGGGATGATAAGTTGTGCTAAGATGCAATTCGGTGCCTTGTATCTTGAACAATTCTTGCCAAAAATTGCTTGTGAAAGTTAGGTCGCGATCAGAAACAATAGAGTGTGGCATGCCATGAAGCTTGAGGACTTGATCCATGAAAATTTGAGCCACCGTGGATGCTATAAACGGGTTTTGAAGGGCGTAGAAATGAGCATACTTGGAAAGGCGATCAACAACCACCATGGTGACTTATTTATTTCCCGATTTGGGTAAGCCGGTAATAAAATCCATAAAGATATCCTTCCAAATAGCAGGTGGAATTGGGAGCGGTTGTAGTCTGCCCAGAGATTTGACTATTTCTCCCTTGTTGCATTGACATACATCACACTCAGTGACAAAATTACGAATGTCATGTTTCATACCATCCCAGAAAAAGGAATGTTTGACCCTGTCATAGGTTTTGGTGAACCCGGAGTGCCCTGCGATGGGTGTAGCATGAAGCTCAGAAAGTATTGTGGATTTAAGCTTTGATTGTTTACTTAAATACAAACGACCTTTGTATCGAAGTTCATCATGGAGCCAAGAGTACCCTGGGGAAGCTGGAGCATTGGACTGCAATTGTTGGATCAACTGCGAACTTTTGGGATCTTGTAGCCATTTCTGGCGAACGGCTTGGAGCCAATCTGGGACAATGAATGAAAGAGAAAAAAGGGATCCTTCATCTTCATATTTGCGGGAAAGTGCATCCGCAACCACATTGCCTTTGCATTTCGTGTAAATGATCTCATAATCATATCCAAAGAGCTTAGTCACCCATTTGGAGGAAATGCGTTGTTCCAGAAAATACTTGAGGCTTTGATGGTCTGTCTTAATTTGGAAACGCTTCCCCAATAGATAAGGGCGCCACAGATCAACGACATGCAAAATAGCCAACATTTCCTTTTCATAGATGGATTTGCCCAGATTTCTTTCAGATAGTTGCTTGCTGGTAAAGGCCAAAGGTCGACCCTCTTGCATAAGGAAAACACCAATTTCTTTCCCTGAGACATCACATTCCAACACAAAGGTATTTGTGAAATCGGGAAGGGCGAGGACTGGAGTGGTGCACATGGACATATTCAAGGTTTGAAAATCTTAGGCATTAGCTGGAGTCCAAGTGAAAGAGTTATTTTTTAGGAGAGTAGTGAGAGGTGTTGCAATCTTCCCATAATTCTTAACAAACTTGCGATAATACCTTGTTAAGCCCAGAAATCCATGCAAGCTCTTAAGAGTCTTTGGGTGAGGTCAATCTTGCATAGCTTCAATCTTTTTAGGATCCACCCTGACGCCATCCTTTCCAACCAAATGACCCAAGTATTCTACTTTTGAGGTGCCAAAAGCACATTTAGACTGTTTTAGGAAAAGTTAGTGCTGAGAGAGTAGATGGAGAACTCGATCCACATGAGAAAGATGGTCTATCCAGGTTTTTCTATAGATGAGGATATCATCAAAGAAAACTAAGACAAAATGGAGGAAAAAAGGATGGAAGACATGATTTAGGAGGCTTTGGAAGGTGGAGGGGGCATTACACAAGCCAAAGGGCATGACCAAAAACTCATAGTCTCCCTCATGAGTTCTAAAGGCAGTCTTGGGAATGTATGACTCTTTCATACGTATCTAGTGGTATCCCGAATGAAGATCCAGTTTAGTGAAGAATTGGGCGCCACTCAATTCATCGAGAAGGTCATCAATGACAGGAATGGGGAATTTGTCTTTGATGGTAAGTTTGTTGAGGGCACATAAGTCGGGACACATTCGCCAAGAACCTTATTTCTTTAGGACCATGACCACAGGAGAAGATTAGGGGCTCGTACTAGGGCAGATAACGCCTTCATTAAGGAGTTCCTGGACCATTTTCTCAATTTCATTTTTTTGGGAAAAGGGGTGACGATACGGACGAATATTGGGAGGAAGGCTTCTGGGTACAAGGGGAATGGAATGATTGTGAACACCATGGGAAGGAGGGAGTCCTTGGGGAGTGGAAAAGACCAATTAATGTTTAGAAATGATGGCTTGGAGGTCTTGCGGGACCGAGGGTGTCTCTGTTGCTTGTATGGCATGGATTTGGGCGATAACACCAGAATGAACTTTTTTGAGCAGCATTTCCATGCGATGGGAACTAATGATCTCAGGTTAACTGGCGGTGATGCCTTGGGACCTATATTGGTGGCCCTCCTGGTCGAATTGCATGGTTAAGTCTTTAAAATCCATGAGAATGGGACCCAAAGTCCTTAGCCAATCTGCACCCAACACAATGTCACAAGCTCCCATGTCGATAGCAAACATATGGGATTTCAGGTAGTAGTCACCAATTTGGAGACACACATTTTCACAACGCTCTCCACATTTCATGGAACCACCATTGGCAATCATTATTTGGAAATTATTGATGGCATGGATGTAACAATGAGTTTCTTGGGCAATGTGGTGATGAATAAAATTATGGGTGCTGCCACTATCAACCAAAATAATGACCTTCCGATGCTTGATGTAACCGATTAGCTTGAGGGTTTGGGGAGCGGAGAAGCCAGTGAGAACATTGAGGGAAATGACCGGTTCTACTTTGGGAGGGTCTGAGGGAGGGGTTATGTCTGTGGATTCATGTGACTCAGACACAAGGGGAGTTTCTACATCCTCTTCTGAAATATCCTCGGAGATGGCCATAAAAAGATTTTGTTCTTTACACTTGTGGCCCGGGAAATATTTGTCATCACAATTATAACAAAGGCCTTTGAGTTGGCGTTCAACCATTTCATCCCTGGTCAGTTTTTGGATCTTTAGTGGAGCAGAGGGAGTAGTGGGATTTACTGGTTTAGGGCGAGGGATAAAGGAGGGTTTTTGGTTTTGAGAAGATACAGCCTGTTGTGCTTCTTTAGCTCTTTTAGTAGCCTCCACCCAACTCTGAGGCTGAGCCATGAGGACATGGGCCCAAATCTCATCCTTGAGGCCCCTGATAAAACACTCTCGAAAAAAGACATCAGACATGCCCTCTGTTCTAAAAGCCAGGCGCTCAAATGCAACTATAAAGTCTTCCACTGTTCCTAATTGTTTCAACTTTGTCAAACGACCCAAATGGTTGGTGTCAGTGTCAAAGCGTTCATAAAGCTCTGCCACAAAGTGTGTCCAAGCAATATACCCTTGACGAGAGGTTTTTCTCCATTGCCACCATTGTAACCGTTCTTGATCTAGATGGATAACACCATACCGGAGTTTGGCCAAGTCATTTGTAATGCCGTATAAAGAGAAATAATGTTTCATTTGGGTTACCCAACCAGTGGGGTCCGAGCCATCAAATTTGGTCACATCTACCTGCGGTAGGCGTAGGTCATGTTGAAAGTGATGGTTCTGAGAGTTATTGGAATGAGAGGAATGGTCACCTTTAGGATGTGGAGGTGAGGAAGATGAAGGGTTATGTGTAGGGATATGCAGTTTGGTGTAGAGTGCCGAAAAGATTGATTCAAGCTGGGTGGTGAGGTCTTGTTTGATTTCCTCCATTAAGGAATGCATGGTGGTATTGATGGCTGCAACATTGGCACTGATTTGTTTCACTTCTTGTTGGGTTTCTATGAGACCAGATTGCAAGGTTTTGAAGTGAGCTTCCAAGTCTTGGCTACAGGTATGGGCCATGAGGACGGGGGAACTANCTTGAACAGTTCTTGCCAAAAATTGCTTGTGAAAGTTGGGTCACGATCAGAAACAATAGAGTGTGGCATGCCATGAAGCTTGAAGACCTGATCCATGAAAATTTGAGCCACCGTGGATGCTATAAATGGGTGTTGAAGGGCGCATAAATGAGCATACTTGGAAAGGCGATCAACAACCACCATGATGACTGATTTATTTCCTGATTTGGGTAAGCCGGTAATAAAATCCATAGAGATATCCTTCCAAATAGCAGGTGGAATCGGGAGCGGTTGTAGTGTTCCCGGAGATTTGACTATTTCTCCCTTGTTGCATTGACATACATCACACTCAACAACAAAATTACGAATTTCCTATTTCATACCATCCCAGAAAAAGGAACATTTGACCCTATCATGGGTTTTGGTGAACCCGGAGTGCCCTGTGATGGGTGTAGCATGAAGCTCAGAAAGTACCATGGATTTAAGCTTTGATTGTTTACTTAAATACAAATGACCTTTGTATTGAAGTTCATCATGGAGCCAAGAGTACCCTAGGGAAGCTGGAGCATTGGACTGCAATTGTTGGATCAACTGTGAACTTTTGGGATCTTGTAGCCATTCCTGGCAAACAGCTTGGAGCCAATCCAGGCCAATGAATGAAAGATAAAAAAGGGATCCTTCATCTTCATATTTGCAGGAAAGTGCATCCGCAACCACATTGTCTTTGCCTTTCTTGTAAATCATCTCATAATCATATCCAAAGAGCTTAGTCACCCATTTTTGTTGTTCTGGGCAGGAAATGCGTTGTTCCAGAAAATACTTGAGTCTTTGATGGTCTGTCTTAATTTGGAAACATTGCCCCAATAGATAAGGGCGCCACAGATCAACGACATGCAAAATAGCCAACATTTCCTTTTCATAGATGGATTTGCCCAGATTTCATTCAGATAGTTGCTTGCTGGTCAAGGCCAAAGGTCGACCCTCTTGCATAAGGACAACACCAATTCCTTTCCTTGAGATATCACATTCCAACACAAAGGTATTTGTGAAATCGGGAAGGGCGAGGACTAGAGTGGTGCACATGGCCATATTCAAGGTTTGAAAAGCTTAGGCATTGGCTGGAGTCCAAGTGAAAGAGTTATTTTTTAGGAGAGCAGTGAGAGGCGCTGCAATCTTCCCATAATTCTTAAAAAACTTGCGATAATACCCTGTTAAGCCCAGAAATCCACCCAAGCTCTTAAGAGTCTTTGGGTGAGGCCAATCTTGCATAGCTTCAATCTTTTTAGGATCCACCCTGATACCATCCTTGCCAACCAGATGACCCAAATATTCTACTTTTGAGGCGCCAAAAGCACATTTAGACTGTTTCAGGAAAAGTTGGTGCTGAGAGAGTAGATGGAGAACTCGATCCACATGATAAAGATGGTTTGTCTAGGTTTTTCTATAGATGAGGATATCATCAAAGAAAACTAAGACAAAATGGCAGAAAAAAGGACGGAAGACATGATTCATGAGGCTTTGGAAGGTGGAGGGGGCATTACACAAGCCAAAGGGCATGACCAAAAACTCATAGTCACCCTCATGAGTTCTAAAGGCGGTCTTGGGAATGTCTGACTCTTTCATACGTATTTGGTGGTAGCCCGAACGAAGATCCAGTTTAGTGAAGAATTAAGCGCCACTCAATTCATCGAGAAGGTCATCAATGACAGGAATGGGGAATTTGTCTTTGATGGTAAGTTTGTTGAGGGCACAGAAGTCATGACACATTGTCCAAGAACCTTATTTCTTTAGGAACATGACCATAGGAGAAGATTAGGGGCTCGTACTAGGGCAGATAACGCCTGCATTAAGGAGTTCCTGGACCATTTTCTCTATTTCATTTTTTTGGGAAAAGGGGTGACGATACGGACGGATATTGGGAGGAAGGCTTTCGGGTACAAGGGGAATGGAATGATCGTGAACACCACGGGAAGGAGGGAGTCCTTGGGGAGTGGAAAATACCAATTGATGTTTAGAAATGATGGCTTGGAGGTCTTTCGGGACCGAGGGTGTCCCTGTTGCTTGTATGGCATGGAGTTGGGCGATAACACCAAAATGACCTTTTTTGAGCAACTTTTCCATGCAATGGGAACTAATGATCTCAGGTGAACTGGCGGTGATGCCTTGGAACCTATATTGGTGGCCCTCCTGGTCGAATTGCATGGTTAAGTCTTTAAAATCCATGAGAATGAGACCCAAAGTCCTTAGCTAGTCTACACCCAACACAATGTCACAACCTCCCATGTCGATAGCAAACATATGGGATTTCAGGTGGTAGTCACCAATTTGAAGACACACATTTTCACAACGCTCTCCACATTTCATGGAACCACCATTAGCAATCATTATTTGGAAATTATTGATGGCATGGATGTAACAATGAGTTTCTTGGGCAATGCGGCGATGAATAAAATTATGGGTGCTGCCACTATCAACCAGAATAATGACCTTTCGATGCTTGATGTAACCGATTAGCTTGAGGGTTTGGGGAGCAGAGAATCCAGTGAGAGCATTGAGGGAAGTGACCAGTTATACTTCGGGAGGGTCTGAGGGAGGGGTTATGTCAGTGGATTCATGTGACTCAAACACAAGGGGAGTTTCTACATCCTCTTCCGAAATATCCTTGAAGATGGCCATAAAAAGATTTTTTTCTTTACACTTGTGGCCCGAGAAATATTTGTCATCACAGTTATAACAAAGGTCTTTGAGTTGGCGTTCAACCATTTCATCCCTGGTCAATTTTTGGATCTTTAGTGGAGTAGAGGGAGTAGTGGGATTTACTGGTTTAGGGCGAGGGATAAAGGAGGGTTTTCGGTTTTGAGAAGATACAACCTGTTGTGATTCTTTAGCTCTTTTAGTAGCCTCCACCCAACTCTGAGGCCAAGCCATGAGGACATGGGCCCAAATCTCATCCTTGAGGTCGCTGATAAAACACTCTCGGAAAAAGGCATCAGACATGCCCTCTGTTCTAAAATCTAGGCGCTCAAATGCAGCTATAAATTCTTCCACTATTCCTAATTGTTTCAACTTTGTCAAACGACCCAAATGGTTGGTGTCAGTGTCAAAGCATTCATAAAGCTCTGCCACAAAGTGTGTCCAAGCAATATACCCTTGACGAGAGGTTTTTCTCCATTTCCACCATTGTCACCATTCTTGATCTAGATGGATAACACCATACCGGATTTTGGTCAAGTCATCTGTAATGCCGTATAAAGAGAAATAATGTTCCATTTGGGTTACCCAACCAGTGGGGTCTGAGCCATCAAATTTGGTCACATATACCCACGACAGGCGTAGGTCACGTTGGAAGTGATGGTTCCGAGAGTTATTGGAATGAGAGGAATGGTCACCTTTAGGATGTGGAGGTGAGGAAGACGAAGCGTTATCTGTAGGGATATGCAGTTTGGTGCAGAGTGCCGAAAATACTGATTCAAGTTGGGTGGTGAGGTCTTGTTTGATTTCCTCCATTAAGGATTGCATGGTGATATTGATGGCTGCAACATTGGCATTGAGTTGTTTCACTTCTTGTTGGGTTTCTATGAGACCAGATTGCAAGGTTTTGAAGCGAGCTTCCAAGTCTTGGCTACAGGTATGGGCCATGAGGATGGGGGAACTGAAAAAGGAGCGGGTGGGGTCAATTTTTTTTTCCGAAAAATGATATGGATGAATGTGATAAGGGAGAAGAGACGAATCCAATGGAATAGGTCTCAAATAATGGTGATTTTTTTTTTACACCTGCGGAGTTATACTCCATTCTGAAGAATACTGGAGAGAGAAAATGCCCAAATGCTTAACCAAAAAGAAATGTGTATTTACTTGGAAACCTGAACACAGTTGGGCGACAATAGATCTTGTCTATTTTAATTTGTTTATGCTTCTGTCCCCAAGGGTTAGGTATTCAAGGGTTCTACAGACAAGGGTTTTCCCTATGCTATAGGTCTCTAATATACGTGCGGGGTCCAACAATAGTACTCGGCCCAATATATCAGGGCACTAACTAAGGAGGATAGACGGTACCCTTAGCCGTACTACCCGACTACCCAGGTACTAGAGAGTATCTGCCCAAGTGCTGTTCTCGGTGACACTATAGCAGTCAGGCGGCCGATCGGTTTATCTAAAGAGGGCTTCAGGTAATCTAGGCCGATCCATACACAGGTGTTGTTTGATGCGCTACCACTCAAAAGGGTACCAACAGGGGTTACAAGGGTGGCCAACAGATGTGTGCTTAAGTACCACTTGTATTTCCTGTGTGTATGAATCCCTCAACCGCGGTTTTATGCGCGTAACGACAGATCTCTATGGCTTAAAGACGCTAGAATACATCTCTACCCTGGAAAAAAAAATTAACCCACACTTTCTGCTGAGGAAAGTGCTCTGATACCACTTGTAATATACCAGATATAAAATGTATGCAGAATATAAATAAAATGCTAGAATGGAAGAATAACAACAATATAACTAGAACATTCACCACAATAGCACTGGAATGATAAGAGAATAATAACAGAAATAACACTTTGAATCTGAAAGCAATGTTCACGGGTCTCTTCGAGGGGGAAACCTCCAGTTGATCAGAGATCTATTACAATAATATCCAAGTTAGGATTCTCATACCCTCGACTCCTATTTATACTAAAAAGAAGCATCTAGAGGAAGATCCTTCTAGGAGCGAAAGCTTCTATTAGGTCTTCTTACATCCACCCTATGCTATTTTATTGAAAGGCCTTATTAATAAAGACCTTTATTACATCCAAATGTATTGTTCTACCTATGTGCGGGTTAGGACCCTAACAAGTTCCGTCTGTTTGACTGGTACAAGGAATTTTTCAGGCCATTCCTTGGTTATTTCCTCCATATCTTCCTCGGTGAGTTTGTAATAGGACTGGAGCTCTTCCTTGTGTTCGTCCCCATGCACAATGATGTAAATGAAGTGACTGTCTGTGTGGAACTTCTCTATGGGCCTGAACCTATGAAGTGTATTCGGCGTCATGCGAGGGAAGGATTCAATGTCCCTCTTCAGTTGCAAGTAATAGATGTGGAACACCACATTTGACTGCCATTGTTTTGTCAAGTCACTCGAGTACCAGAGGGTAGTGAAGTTCGTGACCAGTGGTTCAAACGACTCGATTTCAGGGAAGGTCACTCCTTCCGGCATCTCCCAAGCGATGAAGGCAATGAGAATCAACAACTAGATGAAGTGAAACTCGTAGCCTTGGTCTTGCGCTTCGCGAAAATCCTGCTCCAATTGGTTGATGAGGTAGCTCACCTAGTTCATTTGCATTCCTTCAATGCATTTTCCTGTGAGGTCGATGACAAACCCCATGACCTGCGTTGGTCTATTCTTCCTGGCGAGCTTACCAAAAATCAATTGGTAAGCTACGCACACTGCACCATTCTGGATGGAGGCTACCTTGTAGCCTCACTTCCCTTTCTCCACATCGCCATAGGTGTCTTTTATTCCCTGCACCAGGGTACGATATGCAGCCTTCCTTGGGTAAAAATCCCGCGGGTCTGATCCTTGTATGCTCAATCCAGTGATCCGGTGGATCAACACTGGATCTACAGTGACGTGCTTATCCAACCATAGGTAACCGCCATGGAAGCACAACAGGAGGATTTTAATGCACACGTTAACCTCCTGATGTCTGCCGAAGTGTGGTATCTTCATTACATTCATGATTGTTTATCTCGCGATGTCCATTTTCCATGACCGAGGGATTATCTTCGACTTCTTCCCCATTGTCTTTGTCAATTACTTGTGTGGTGTGAGCATTCCATAATTTGTGCGGTCTCCTAAGTTGAAATCATTTATTTTGAGCATCATAATCTGTCCTAACTTTGGTCCAACTACACGTATCCCCTTCGGGACGTACGCAATGATCAGTGTATATTCGAAGTCTGTCGGTACACTCTCACAACTAACCGTGCCAGCTATAGGCGGGATATAGTCGGGCAGGACGGATGGGACGAGCTTCGCATTTGCCAAGTTGTCGTGATGCTTACTTATTTTCTCTGTCGCAGTTCGGGATGGCCCAAATCGACGACTAGTCGATGGGGATGCTTGGAATCCTCTCGTCGAGGAGGCCTGTACTCCTGCAGACATGACCTTCTCAGCCATAATATCTATTAGTATCTCTTCGATGGATTTCTCTACTACGCCAAGGTCCCTTGACATAGACGCTGGAGATCAGATATCTCGGGTAGGTGGACAAACACTCAAGGTAGCAGAATGGGTGGCAAGGTCTCAGTAAGGACTGCACGATAACAATTATTTATTTGTGGGCTCGAATAATCACAATCTGCAAAAGTGTCCCCGGTGAGACATCTAACAGGTTAAATAGACAATGTCGTAACGGATTCCTCCAACAGACAGGAATGCCTCAATCAATACGATTCCATCCGTTATGGCGCGGTCCCAACGGTCCAATGACGATCTTTCCAGCAATAATTGCGTTGCTAGCCATTTTGGAGCGTTGTTCTAACGGTCAGGACGCCTCCAACAGTGATATTGCTTCTCCGTGGTAAAGTGCCAGTTTGCGTTGTTCTTCTATTTCGGCGAGGTTCAAGTTCTGCAAGCCTTCCTTTTGCGAAGTCCCCTCTGGAACCTCCTGCAATTTTTATAGCTTTGATTTCTTCTTACTGAGTTTTCTTGCTTTCTTTCTCATGATCCGGGTCTCTGGATTCCTCTTTGCATTCTTGTTCTTATATTCTCTTAGCATAGTAACTTCGCACTGTTGAGGGTATTTCACAGGGTTCGAGGGTAATACTTCTTCTCTCACTGTTTCTAGGGTAGGTTCTCTTCTCTCTTGCATGGATAAGTTCTTTAAGCCTTCTTGCGTTCTTTCAATTTCGATAGCCAGGTCTCTGGCCCTTAGTTTCTTCGACTTGTCCTCCTGTTCTTCTATTAAGCGCACTATTCTCGTAGCCATGAAATCCATTAATTCTTGATTTTTCTGTTTTATAGCTTCCTCTTCTTCTTCCCTTCGGATCTGATCTTTCTCAATCCAATTCCTTCCTAACAAAAGTGCAAAAGGAGCGTTGTTCTCAACAAACTTAATGACATCAAATTATTTTTCTGTCAATGCTCCATGAGTAATCATAGGTACATGAGTAAGTCTTCCACATAGGGTTATCATCTTTCCTTTAAACAAGCCTATCCCTCTCAATGAAGGAATCATATTAGGCTTTTCCAATTTTTCCCAAGTGCTTTCTGGCATAATATTTACCTGTGTTTCTTCATCCAATACTCAGTCTATGTCAAAGTCTCCTATTCTTATTTCAATGCATTGCTTTTCTTTTAATATCTCTAGTAAACAGATGTCTCTGTGATCATTTAGTGTTTCTTTCATCTGCAATAATATAGTCTTTGATTCTTTCTGGTTCTTTAGTATATTCTTAGTCTCTAGACCTTCTTCATGGTTTTCTTGTCTCATGTTCATCTTCTCAACTTTAGCAATCATTCTAGGGCAATCCAAAAATTCATTTCTAGTAGCTTTACAACAAAGGAAAATAGAACCTCTACCAGGGCATTCCTTAGCGAGATGTCCCGGTATTCTACAATTATAACAAATAGTCAATCCTCTCTTTCTCTTAAACGATCCCCAACCTTTCCTGTACTGGGCACTAGGATCACAGTGATGGACTTGCAAAAAATTCTTTCTAGGATCATGCATCCACTTGTTAGTCCAAAAATTCTTTCTATGTATAGGAATAACATATTTTTCACTATTTCTATAAGATCTATTCATATCGAATCTTCTTTCTTCTAGTTGTGCCCTAGTTTTCAGACTATGACAAAATCTATCAAACATACCTAGATCCATTCTTTCGAAAAACAAATTTCCACTTATCTTACCTTTATCAGAGCACAAAAATTTAATAACTTACCTCTTTTCTTCATATCATACTTCTCTTCTTAGCATTGAGCTTCAAAATTCAAGTAGAGTATTGCGCACTACAAAAACGGATCTACACACATATCTTTTCTCTTTTCTTTAGTTCCTAGCAATCACAATTTTAGGTCCTAGCAACAGAACCATTTGTTGGCACAGGGGAAGACCCAGGGTTCAATGCTTCAACAATGCACCAACAAAACCCTAACTATCAACCCTTTCGACAACACCTGCGAAGAAGATGAAGTCTCACCCGAGGTAGAAGCAGGGGGGGTTGCAGTACTCAAGTGTCTACAACCTAGCTGGGACACATATATGTTATCACAATAATTAACATAGCACTTATCAATTAACATTCATTATTATTTGACCCTTATTCACATTGCAGGTTAAAAACCCTAATTACAGAACATCGCATTATTCATCAAGATTTAAGAACATCTAACCATTCAACACATAGCATCAACAGATCTAGAATTCATTCACATTATTAAGTACTAATCTACTACACCAGATGAATCTAACATACATAAAGGTTACAACACTAAGCAAGTACAATAATAATACAACAGAAAGCACATAACACATGATATACGTGGTTCACCCCTAGCGTGGGGCTGCGCCCACCAACTCTTTTTCTTCTTCCAATCCTCTTACATGCATAGAGCCATATAGCCAACTCCGCATAGGACAGGATATCTGTGTGCACCTTGCCAGATCCTCCTTCCCCGATATTGGCACAACATAGAGCCTTCTTACAATCACTTGCACTTAGCTCTGCAAGTCTCACACAATCTGGCACAAAGCCAACTAGTCATGCACTAAGCCAATCTGATCATGTAGATCCAACAACTGACTTCTTATTACATCACCTAGATACTTATTTATACATTACAAAAAGGGTCCTAAACATGGGAAAATCCATGGTCCGACATCCCCTACCCATCACATAAACCCTAAAACCCAAAAATCCTGCAAAAGGGGGTGAGATCCCGTGATCTTCGCTTCGCCTGGGTGCTTTGTCTTTGACCGGCCTTTCGAAGTCCCAAAATTTGTCAAACATGACCAAGGTTCTCAAAAACTTGGTCGAGGACCAACAAATTTATCTCTTTTCCCTTATTGCATTCATACCTATCATTTTTTAGCAATTTTTTTGACCCACCCGCCCCTTTTTGGTTCCCTAGTCATCATGGCCCATACCCATAGTGTAGTGTCCCCAAGGCTGAGCCCCGTAGTGAACCATGTTCTTAAAAGAATTGTAATTATGATTTATAGGCTGGTGAGCCGAGTTCTTATAAGCTGGAGGCTTATGTGTTATTAGGCCAGGGAGCCTAAGTGTTGAAGGCCAGGAGCCTGTTGTTGTATATGTAATCGCGCAGAACAATTAATAAAATATAAACACCGCCAGGTGCAGACCGACCACGTTGAATGAGTGAAGGGGGACTAAGCATCCATAGAGTGGGAAAGGAATTAGGGGCTGGAAGGTGGAAAAAGGGGCTAAGTGTTGAGCCTAGGGGTCTTAAGCCTGGGAATAATATTTTATTATTATTCCAAAAGAACATGTTCCATTTATGTTTTATCCTAAGTTCCTAACCATGAGAAAGGTAATGCATGCCGAGGAACGCATGCAGTTTCAAGGGTGACAAGTGTCCACCCTAATGCATGCAAATAAAATAGACGAGGTAAGCCGTGAAGGCTCTCGCTCCTCCATTCCACCCGACCGTCTGAACATGAACGGTTTGACCTCTGCAAGAATACCCTGGTGCAACCCTGAAAGCCGAAAATCCTGTGTTGATTTCGGAGATAGCCAGTACATCCTTTGTCTAAACAGTTGGAGCCAGTGCGTGGGATCTTTGCACACCTCGTGCAATCCCGAAACCAAAACCGTGAAGACTATCCCGTGTTTTCTGAACCAGTTTGGGAAGCTTGTGTCTGTTTTCCCAATTGGTTGTTGTGGACACGTAGCGTTGGACTGCACGGGGCTTACTGGCCAGTGTAAGTCTGTGTCGAACCTATGTGTAATCTCTCTCCAGGTGAGGGAGGTGATTGTTGTTGGAAGAGGCAGGTTGTTAGGCCTGTGAGCAACTCTTTCCAGGAGAGAGAGTTTGCTGGGAAGTGGTTTCTTCCAGAGAGTGTCCAGCACCAGCTTCGGGCTCTGAGACTTCCTGATCCGGCCTGTTGCCGAGACCCATAGAGGGAGGTGTAGCATAGATGGATTGTTCTTGTGAAGGTGTATACTCCCGGGCGGAACAAGCATGTGGGGAATGAGAGTTTGGGAGTAGTGGGCGTAAGATGGCATCCTGGGAAGAATCCTTCCAGTCATTCTGTGTTGTTTTCCCTGTAACCTCAGCCTAGCCTAGGATTCCTTGCCTTGGGGTGGAGCTTAGTCCCAGCTTGGGGGTGACCCACTACTGAGCTGATGAGCAGTGTGGTCTA
>SNQJ01S0041285.1:0-13110 GCA_010110895.2 Picea sitchensis | reverse complement strand
TGCATACATGCTTGCATTACCTACATCTATGACTGTACATAATGTGTTTCATGTTTCACTGCTTAAGAAATATGTACCGGATGCTAATCATGTTATCGATTGGAATGTGATTCAGGTGGAACCAGAAGGTGTCCTGCAAGTGCATCCCGTGCACATATTGGACAGGAAAAGAAAACAACTCCGGAATCGAGCCATAGAGCTTGTAAAGGTCTAGTGGACCTGGTACGGTCCTGAGGATGCGACATGGGATCATGAAGAGGTTATGCAGGCAGAATACCTGCATCTTTTTGAAAATTTTGAAAGGCTTGCCGAGATAGTGTAAGTTGCACTGAGGATAGTGCAAAAATAAGGGGAGGGAATTGTAGTGTCCCCAAGGCCGAGCCCCGTAGTGAACCATGTTCTGAAAAGAATTGTAATTATGATTTATAGGCTAGTGAGCCGAGTTCTTATAAGCTGGAGGCTTATGTGTTATTAGGCCAGGGAGCCTAAGTGTTGAAGGCCAGGAGCTTGTTGTTGTATATGTAATCGCGCAGAACAATTAATAAAATATAAACACCGCCAGGTGCAGACCGACCACGTTGAATGAGTGAAGGGGGACTAAGAATCCATAGAGTGGGCAAGGAATTAGGGGCTGGAAGGTGGAAAAAGGGGCTAAGTGTTGAGCCTAGGGGTCTTAAGCCTGGGAATAATATTTTATTATTATTCCAAAAGAAAATGTGCCATTTATGTTTTATCCTAAGTTCCTAACCATGAGAAAGGTAATGCATGCCGAGGAACGCATGCAGTTTCAAGGGTGACAAGTGTCCACCCTAATGCATGCAAATAAAACCGACGAGGTAAGCCGTGAAGGTTCTCGCTCCTCCATTCCACCCGACCGTCTGAACATGAACGGTTTGACCTCTGCAAGAATACCCTGGTGCAACCCTGAAAGCCGAAAAGCCTGTGTTGATTTCAGAGATAGCCGGTACATCCTTTGTCTGAACAGTTGGAGCCGGTGCGTGGGATCTCTGCACACCTCGTGCAATCCCGAAACCAAAACCGTGAAGACTATCCCGTGTTTGTTGAACCAGTTTGGGAAGCTTGTGTCTGTTTTCCCAATTGGCTGTTGTGGCCACGCAGCATTGGACTGCGCGGGGCTTACTGGCCAGTGTAAGTCTGTGTTGAACCTGTGTTTAATCTCTCTCTAGGTGAGGGAGGTGATTGTTGTTGGAAGAGGCAGGTTGTCAGGCCTGTGAGCAACTCTTTCCAGGAGAGAGAGTTTGCTAGGAAGTGGTTTCTTCCGGAGAGTGTCCAACACCAGCTTCGGGCTCTAAGACTTCCTGATCCGGCCTGTTTCCGAGACCCAGAGAGGGAGGTGTAGCACCGATGGACTGTGCTTGTGAAGGTGTATACTCCCGGGCGGAACAGGCATGTGGGGAATGAGAGTTTGGGAGTATTGGGCGTAAGATGGCATCCTGGGAAGAATCCTTCCAGTCATTCTGTGTTGTTTTCCCTGTAACCTCAGCCTAGCCTAGGATTCCTTACCTTGGGGTGGAGCTTAGTCCCAGCTCGGGGGTGACCCACTGCTAAGATGATGAGCAGTGTGGTCTAAGGCTGGGAGGTTCGTGGAAGGCCTGCACTTGGTTGGTGAAACTGCCACTATTGCAAAGATAAGTACCTGATTATGTTTTAATCATGTTTAGCATGACTGTGCTACTTATGTTATCATGAATTCCGCTGTGTATATGAATTATTATGAAACGCTATGGATTGTTAATTATAGCAGCATATAATATGTTTACTTTGAACGTGAATATGTTTAATTGTGAATGTATGTGGATTATATAACATCTGTATGAGTTATGTATGGAGTGGGGTTATAGTCTTCTCTGAATAGCGTTTAAGCATTGGTAGCCATAAAAGGGGTGCTACACATATCCAAGACTTGGAAGCTCGTTTCAATACCTTGCAATCTAACTTCACAGAGACCCAACAAGAAGTGAGACAGATCAGTGCCAGTATTTCCACCATCAATAAAAACATGCATTCCTCCATCGTCGCCTCAATCAAGGAACTCAAAGACGATCTCAAACAAGACATTACTACCCATCTTGAATCTACTACTTCAATGATCTGCACCAAGCTGCATATCCCTGCAGATTCCCCTTCATCTGATCCACCTTTGCATACCAAAGCTAAAACTTCCTCTCATTCCCATAATTTTCATCCCCATCACTTTCAGCGTGACCTACGCCTTCCGCGTGTGGATGTGACCAAATTTGATGGCTCGGATCCCACTAGTTGGGTAACTCAAATGGAACATTATTTCTCTTTGTACGATATTACAGATGACTTGGCCAATCTCTAGTATGGTGTTCTCCATCTAGATCAAGAACGTTGGAAATGGTGGCAATGGAGAAAAACTTCCCGTCAAGGGTATGTTGCTTGGACACACTTTGTGGCATATATTTATGAACGCTTTGGCACTGACACCAACCATTTAGGCCGTTTGACAAAGTTGAAACAATTTGGCATAATGGAAGACTTTATAACTGCTTTTGAGCGACTGGATTTTCGTACAGAGGGCATGTCTGATGCTTTTTTCCAATAATGTTTTATTAGTGGCCTAAAGGATGATATTCATGCCCATGTCCTCATGGCTTGGCCTCAGAGTTGGGTGGAGGCTACTAAAAGAGCTAAGGAAGCACACCAGGTTGCCTCTTCTCAAAACCAGAAACCCTCTTTTATTCCTCGCACTAAACTAGTAAAGACCACTCCTCCTTCTACGCCACTAAAGATCCAAAAATTGACCAGAGCCGAAATGGTTGAACACCAACTCAAAGGCCTTTTTTATAATTGTGATGACAAATATTTTCTCGGACACAAGTGTAAGGAACAAAATATTTTTATGGCCATCTCATAGGATGTTTCAAAAGAGGATTTTGAAGCTCCCCTTGTGTTGGATTCACCCGAACCCAGTGATGTAACCCCTCCCTTAGACCCTCCCGAAGTCGAACCAGTCATTTCCCTAAATTCTCTCACTGGATTCTCTACTCCCCAAACCCTCAAGCTAATTGGCTACATCAAGCATAGGAAGGTCATCATTCTTGTTGATAGTGGAAGCACCCATAATTTTCTTCATCACCGCATTGCCCAAGAAACTAATTGCTATATCCGCGTAGTCAATAATTTCCAAATCATGATTGCCAATGGTGGGTCCATGAAATGTGGAGGGCATTGTGAAAATGTGTGTCTCCAAATTGGTGACTACCACCTGAAATCTCATATGTTTTCTATTGACATGAGTGGTTGTGACATTGTGTTGGGTGCAGACTGGATAAGGACTTTGGGTCCCATTCTCATGGATTTTAAGGAATTAACCATGCAATTCGACCAGGAGGGCCAACAATATAAGTTCCAAGGCATCACCATCGGTTCTCTTGAGATAATTAGTTCCCATCGCATGGGAAAGATGCTTAAAAAAGGTCATTCTGGTGTTATTGCCAAACTCCATGCCATACAAGTAACTGAGACACCCTATGTGCTACAGGACCTCCAATCCATCCTCTCTAAACATCAAGTGGTTTTTTCCACTCCCCAGGGACTCCCTTCTTCCTGTGGTGTTCATGATCATTACATTCCCCTTGTCCCAGGAAGCCTTCCTCCTAATATCCATCCCTATCGTCACCCCTTTTCCAAAAAAAATGAAATTGAGAAAAAGGTTCAAGAACTGCTTAATGCAGGTGTTATCCACCCTATTAAAAGCCCCTACTCTTCTCCTATTGTCATGGTCCTGAAGAAAGAAGGTTCTTGGCGCATGTGTCCTGACTTTCGCACCCTAAAAAAAATCACCATTAAAGACAAATTTCCCATTCTTGTCATTGATGACCTGTTGGATGAATTGAGTGGCGCCTAGTTCTTTAATAAACTTTATCTTCGTTCGGGATACCATCGGATTTATATGAAAGAGGAAGAGATTCCTAAGACTGCCTTTAGAACTCATGAGGGCCACTATGATTTTTTGGTCATGCCCTTTGGCTTGTGTAATGCTCCCTCCACTTTCCAAAGCTTCATGAATCATGTCTTCTGTCCTTTTCTCCATCCTTTTGTCTTAGTTTTCTTTGATGATATCCTCATCTATAGAAAAACTTGGACATACCGTCTTGCTCATGTGGATTGATTTCTCCATCTACTCTATCAGCACCAACTTTTCTTGAAAAAATCTAAATGTGATTTTGGCGCCTCGAAAGTCGAGTACTTGGGTCATCTTGTTGACAAGGATGACATCAGGGTGGATCCTAAAAAGATTGAAGCTATGCAATACTGTCCTCACCCAAAGACTCTCAAAATATTGCATGGATTTCTGGTCTTAACAGGTTATTATCGCAAGTTTGTTAAGAATTATGGAAAGATTGCGACACCTCTCACTGCACTCCTTAAAAAAGAATTATTTCACTTGGACTCCAGCAACTGATCATGCTTTTCAAACCTTGAATATGGCCATGTGCACCACTCCAAGCCCGACCCTTCCTGATTTCACAAATACCTTTGTCCTAGAATGTGACACTTCAGGGAAAGTAATTGGCACTGTCCTTATGCAAGAGGGTCAGACTTTGGCCTTTACCAGCAAACAATTGTCTAATGAAATTTGGGCAAATCTATCTATGAAAAGAAAATGTTGGTTATTTTGCATGCCGTTGATATTTGGCGCCCTTATCTATTGGGGCAACGCTTCCAAATTAAGACAGATCATCAAAGTCTCAAGTATTTTCTGGAACAACTCATTTCCTCCCTAGAGAAACAAAAATGGGTGACTAAGCTCTTTGGATATGATTATGAGATGATTTACAAAAAAGGAAAATACAATGTGGTTGCGGATGCACTTTCATGAAAATATGAAGATGAAGGGTCCCTTTTTTCTCTCTCCTTCATTGTACTAGATTGGCTCCAGGTTGTTCGCCAAGAATGGCTACACGATCCCAAAAGTTCGCATATGATACAACAATTACAATCCAATTCTCCAGTTTGCCTAGGGTACTCTTGGCTCCATGATGAGCTTTGATACAAAGTCCTTTTGTATTTAAGTAAATAATCAAAACTTAAATCCATGGTACTTCCTGAGCTTCATGCTACACCCACAGTTGGGCACTCCAGGTTTACCAAAACCTATGATAGGGTCAAACGTTCTTTTTTCTGGGATGGTATGAAACATGACAGTCATAATCTTGTGGCTGATTGTGATGTGTGTCAACGGAACAAGGGAGAAACAATCAAATCTCCTAGCACACTACAACCGCTTCCGATTCCACCTGCTATTTGGCGGGATATCTCTATGGATTTTATTGTAGGATTACCTAAATCGGGAAATAAATCAGTCATCATGGTGGTAGTTGATCGTCTTTCCAAATATGCTCATTTTTTTGCTCTTCAACACCCATTTACAACATCCACAGTGGCTCAAATTTTCATGGATCAGGTCTTCAAGCTTCATGGCATGTTGCATTCTATTGTTTATGATCGCAACCCAACTTTCACTAACAATTTTTGGAAAGAACTATTCAAGATACAAGGCACCCAATTGCATCTCAACACAACTTATCATCCCCAGACTGATGGTCAAACTGAAGTTTTCAACAAGTGTTTGGAAACATATTTGAGGTGTTTTTCATCAGAAAAGAAAAACCATTGGGTTCAATGGTTACCACTAGTTGAATGGTGGTACAACACTTCATACCATACAACTACCCGCATGACTCCTTTTGAAGTGGTATATGGCAAAATCCACCTTCAGTTCTCTCATATTTACCAGGGGTCTCGAAGGTCTAGGCGGTTGACCAAATGCTTAAAGTTTGAGAGGCTATTCTCCGTACCCTCAAAGAGAATTTGGTCATGGTCCAGAATCTCATGAAGCAACAAGCAGATCAAGGTCGCTCTGAACGTCAATTTGTAGAAGGGGATCGGGTGTTTCTTCCACTGCAACCTTACAAGTAAAATTCCATCAAGGCTGATCATTGTTAGAAAAAGGCACCCAAATTTTATGGTTCTTATACCGTTCTCAAGCATGTGGGATAGTTGGCCTATCAGTTAGCTTTGCCCAGTCATTCTAAGCTACATCATGCTTTTCATGTTTCCTGCTTAAAGAAGGTGATTGGAACTAAGTGCCAAACTCAAACCAACCTTCTCGAGTTGGATGAAGAAGGCTCCATTTGTCTACAACCACAAGCAGTTTTGGACCAACGCAAGTGTCACCTGCGTCAGTGAACCATCAAGGAAGAGTTAGTCTGGTGGAAAGATACAAACCCAAGAGATGCCACTTGGGAACTAACTACCATTCTGCAACAATTTCCACATCTCAAGCCTTGAGGACAAGGTTGTTTCTAAGGGGGAGGACATGTTAGGGACCTAACCCCTCACGTAGGTAGAATATTATATTCCGATGTAATAAAGGTCAATATTAATAAGGCCTAGTAATAAGGAATACTGAGTCGAATGTAAGAAGACCTAATAGAAGCTTCCACTTCTAGAAGGATCTTCCTCTAGATGGTTCTTTTGATAGACATATTTAGTATAAATAGGAGTCGAGGGTATGAGAAATTTGTCTTGGATATTATTGTAATAGAGCTCTTCTCGACTAGAGGTTGCTCCCTCGAAGAGGCAAGTGAACATTTCTCTGATTAATCAAAGTGCTCATTCTGATGTTATTTTGGTATCATATTGGTATTATTATGGTGTTGTTCTGGTTATATTGTTGTTCATCTACCATTTCTATCATTTTATTTTTGTTCTGCATACTTTTTATATCTGGAATATTACAAATTGGGACTTCTTGCGCCTGATTCTTATCCAATCAGGCTTCAACATCCCTTTCACCAACTAGATATTAAGCTATGTGACTAGTGCAAATTTTGCGGTTCTAATAAATGGAGAGACATCACATATGTTTAAAAGTGGAAGAGGACTGCGTCAAGGATGACCGTTATTGCCGTTGTTATTCATACTGGTCATGGAAGGTCTTAGTTTACTTCTAAAAAAGGAAAGAACGGTGGGAAGCTTTATGGGGTAAAGGTGTCAAGTTTAGTGAAGATCTTACATTTGTTCTTTGTGGATGATGTGTTAATAATGACAAAGGCATTGATGGAGGAGTGGTTAGAGATAATTTTTTTTTTATCATCCTTATGTAAGGCCTCTGGTTTGTGTATAAATTGGTCTAAATCAATCTTTTATTATTCTGGAATCTTTGGAGATTCTCTAGAAAATTTAAATGTTTTGTTTCCCCACAGCTTCGAGGAACTTGCAAAAGACTTTTGGTACCTTGGATATTTTTTAAAGGCTGAAGCATATAAGTCAGTGGACTGGCGATGGCTCCTTTAAAATTTTGAAGATAAGATAGGATGGTGGTGTAATAGATGGTTGTCCCTGGGGGGACGATTCACTCTGGTAAAATCAATGCTAGAAGGCTAGGTCGTGTACTGGATGGCAGTGGTGGCTATTCCAACCTCTATTTTACACAAAATTCAGAGTCTGATGTTTAATTTTCTGTGGTCGGGTGTTGTGGGAAGGAATCACTTCCATTTGTGTAGCTGGGATCTCTTAGAAAAGCCTGAGCAACTGGAAGGCTAGGGTATTCGAAATATTTTTCTTTTTAATAGGGCTCTGGCTGCCAATTCCTTGTGGCGGGTTCTAACGAAAGTTGGGGTGTGGAGCAAGGTGATAAAGGATAAGTATATCCCCCACTGTTCCATTGTAACTTGGCTAAGGTCGAAGACAACCTCTGTTTCATCTGCCTCGCAGACTTGGCATAACCTGCTAAAATATTTACATCTGATAACTCACTGGCTCAGCCAGAAACTAGGCTTGGGTCACCTAGTGCAAGTTGGTATTGATCGTATTTTGGGTTTGGGGAAGGCCTCCTACTTGTCAAGTCACCTTCTTTTTGAACTTATAAGGAATCATGTGATTTATCTTTATCGGGCTATCAACGTTGGTAGGTCGGGACTACCCATTACTTATTGGAAATCAAGTGAAGAGCTTGGTCTAGTTGGGATCCTTACAGAGGAATGAGATGCATTTCAGAAAGAACTGCACTTTGCGGGGATTTAGTTACAAAATAAAAATGATGACCTTGTATGGGTGGGAGGGGATTGCTCGGGTATCATTTCTGCAAAAAATTTATACCTCTCACTTGCAAACAAATTCAGGCCAACTGTTGTTGGAGGATGGAGAAGTCATTTTTGGAAATGGGATTTGGTGCCAAAGATTAAAATTTTTACCTGGTTAACTTTGGAGAATAGAATTCTCACATTGGATATTTTACAAAGGAAGGGATGGCAGGGACCAAATATCTATTTCACGTGTTTCAATAAAGACGAATTAGTGCACCACATGTTCGTCTCTTGTAGCTTTAGCCGGGAGGTATGTAGTTATTTTTACAAAGAACTTAATCTTCAGACTATTTGGGATGGTTGTACATTCAGTACCTGCTTTGAGAATTGGTATAAGAAGGAAGCTCATTACATAACTCTTCCTCCAATTATTTGTTGGTTCGCATGGTTGGAGAGGAATAGAGTTATTTTTGAAGGTAGCAAGGCCTCGGTTTACTCTGTGTTAATAAAGGTTAAACATTTACTACCCTCGGTGAATTTGGATAAAAAAGATAAAGTGTGCATTCTACAACCCCCCTGCCTTCTGACCTGAATCGTTTGTTGGTTCGACAAGGCTACGCTATCTAGCACTCTTAGGTGTGGGGCAGGAGGCATCATAAAGATCAATGATCAAACAGTCTATAAGTGGACCTTAAACTGTGGTCAGGGGACAAATACGAGGTCTGAATTGCTAGGACCTTGGATGACTCTTTTTCTAGTGCAACGATTAAATATTGAGGTGATCCAGGTAATCGAAAACTCAAATATCATAATTGAATGGCTGAAGAACAAAGGAAAACTACAGATTTCCTCCTTGATGGGGTGGATGGACAACTTAAAATTGTTGAAATCTACGTTCATAGAGATACATTTCACCCATGTTTACAGGGAGCTAAATATGGAGGCATATCATCTCTCGAAATTGGCACTTACAAAGACTAAAGGAAAGCTAGATTTCAGCAGGGGGGTTGAGGGAAATGAGGGGCCTACCATTTTCATAAATATTTTTTGACTTAGCTTGTCATTTTTGGTTTTGATCTGTTAAGCCGATCTTGATGATTGAGGACTAGTTTTTTATAATTTTGTGGTTATCACTTTGATGGAGGACTTCTATATCTTACTGTTTGTAGTTTATTTTGTGACTGGAATATTCCATAAGTAAGGCCTCTTGTATTCCTCTGTTATGTGGGCCAAAAAGAGACGCTCTCCTTTGTATTGAATAGCCTCAGTGTAGTTATGGTTATCCTACGAACCTTCCTTTTTGAAAAGGCTCTAGTTTATGTTCAGATCTGGAGGTGGTCTTGAAAAGAAAATCAAAACTAGAAGAAGTTGTAAAGTGTACTTATTTATATATCTAATATAAAGAGCAATTTTCCTATTGAAAAAAAAAAAGGAAAGAGAAAGTGGCTAAGTGTATATTAAATAGGAGAGAGTAAAGACGGTCGTTGAATAAAAATTAATGAAAATGATCAAAGTATCATTAAGATTGCAAAGGTGAAAATACTATTAAAATTTTATTATATAACTTAGTCTTTGAGGAGGAAGGGAGGTGGATCAATGATTATACAAATTAATAAAAAAATTAATGATGACCATTTAGCAGGAAGGGAAGTGGAATTAATACAAATTTAATGATGACGATTGTGGAATTAATACAAATTTAACTAGAAAAAATAAATTATAAAGAAATAAAATTTTCAATTAATGATGATCGTGATGTATTATAGTAATGAAAAATAATAATGTATTATGATAATGATTAATATATAATGAGAAGGATAAAAGTAAGGATGAAGAATGAGATAAGGTCAATAAGATGTAATACCTTCTAGAAAGATGAACAAGTGAGGGAAGTGAGGGGATTAGATTAGAATATAAATGATAGTTAAAATGTCATAGATGAAGAAGTGAGGGGATTAGAATAGAATATAAATGATAGTTAAAATGTCATCTAACCTATTATGACGATGAAAGAGGTCTGATTAAATAATAGAGATAAAGATAAATAAAAATAATATGACGATATGAAATACAAGAGGTAAATGATGAAAGCATAAATAGTAAAAAATAATGAACATAATGTATAGCAAGCAAGAGGTATAATATAATAATGTATTATAATGATGTATTATCATAATGTATTATGACACATTATTATATTACATTATTGCAATATGGTAGTGAGAAAGATATGAATATCTTATGATAAGGAAAGATATATATAACGTAATAAATTGAGAGAAAAATAGAGATAGCAAGGGATTAGAATAGAAGATAAGTTATAATGTAAATTAACCTAATATGATAAAGAGATAAATAAGAAGAATGAGAGGATGGTAGAGCACCTAGAATAGACTATAAAATAAAGGGTAAGATAAGATTGAGATGGTAGAGCATATTAATATATAAAGAAAGATGAGAAAGAAAAAATAATAAAGGGATTAAATTATCACGAGGAGACAGAAGGTTATTACGATTAAATGAAAAAAGTTATAAAATACCGAGGAACTAAAGCAAAGCAGAAAGGGAAGGGGAAGGAGAGAGGTCAAAGAGAGAGACATGGCTAAGGATGTCTAATGATCAAGGTGGTGAAGGATGGGTTTTCAAAAATGACTTGATTTCAAGTTTTGGTTTGATTTCAATCACATTTAAATTTTATTATACCATAGGTTTTAAATTTTGTTTAAATTATCAAATATATTTTAAAAATATAAATAAAGAAAATTGTTAATTTTTGAAATAATGAATCACAATAATTATAATTATTATTTGTTTTACTAGTTTTAGTTTTCTATTTCTATTTTTAAGTTTTGGTTTGATTTTAACTTAATTGAGGTTTTATTAATATACCATCTATCCATTATTTAAGTTTTATAACAACAACAAAAAGGTCTTGGATCTGATTTGACTATAGTCAAAGGAGGTATACATACTCTACTCTCCTCTAAGATTTGAACTTGTAACTTCTTAAAAGGAAACACATGTTATTAACCATTAGATCCACTAATATATTTCTAAAATATAAATATAAAAAATGTTTAAATCTTCTAAATAATAAATAAAAATAATTATTATTTAATTTTCTATTTACGTTTTTAAATTTTGGTTTGATTTCAATCAAATTTAAGTTTTATTATATTATATCATCACTTATTTAGGTTTTAAATTTTGCTTTGATTATTGAATATATAAATGATTAGGTTTTGAAATAATGAATCATTTATTTTAATAGTTTTAATTTTCTATTTTATTAAATATAATGACAAACAATTTTCAAATTGAGGTTTTATTTTAATGTTAACTTACAAACAATTAATAAGTTTTAATGATTTTGATTGTGTCTTTAGTATTTTAACTAAAATATTAATAAATTTTCAATAAACTTATATTATATTTTGTTTTTCCATTTTCACATTTTGTTATATATATTTCGGTTTCATTGGACGTTAATCATCATCATCATCATCATCATCATCATCATTATATATATATATATATATATATATATATATATTATTTATTCATTTATTCTCTCCAATTTAACCCAAAAATCTCAATATCATATATATTTTTTTGTAAATTCTGGAACTAATCTATTAAAAATACAGTAAAGATTCAATCAGAGAGTCACATTGTTTATCCCTGTGAATGGACAAAACTGAGGCTCACCCTTATTGGGAAATGAGGCTGGGAAAAGACATGATCATCCCGCCTGCCCTTTGGTGGGAAACCAGGATTACAAAAATGTTGAGAGTTATTTCCTATTTGCTAACTAACATAAGACCAAAAAAACTTGAAAAGTCCTAAATGAAAAAAGACTAAAAAAGAACAAAAGCCTGGGAATCAAGGGTGCTTGCTGGTCACGATGGGAGGGCCATCTGGAGGAGTCTCTTCTACAATGGGGTAGCCACCAAAATTGTTGTCATTGTCGCTGGAGGAGCTAGAGTTGTTTGAGCTTGGTTCCTTAACAGGGAGGCCTGCACTCTTGATAAAGGGAGCCATCAACGAACTGTGCTTTCCTGGAGTTGTCTCAACTACTCGTTTGCTTGAATTCTCCTAAGGTACCAAGGTGTTAGGGTGGGTCATAAAAGGAAGAGGATGGGTGCCAGGGGATGCAGGAGTTGAAGGAGGAGGAAGAGTAGTGGGGGAGTGGGGTGAGTGAGGCGCACTAGGAGGGCTATGAACAAAAACACCCGGGTGGTTAAAGAGGGTGCAGACGAGAAGGGTTTTTACCACCTAGTAACTGCGACGGTGTCTGGAGGTGCATTTGGATACTGGGAGGGAGTCCAAAACCTCCTCTTCCCAATTGTCAAGTAGTTGTCACAGCGAGTCAGGGACCAAGTGGTCGTAGCCATCCTAGTTGTCCAGGAGAGGCGGGAGAGGAGCTATGGATGCTCGCCCGTCGTGGCCACTTCGCCCCAAGGTGTGGGTGGCATGATTGCGGAGAGGCATGAGTGAGGGACTATGCTTACAATCTGCTGCAAGGGGGGAAAGCCACCATTGATTGCAGAGAGCATAGAGTTTCCACATGTGGAGAGCAGAGATCCTACTTGTGGAGGAAACAAAGGAGGAATGACATGAGAGGTCGCGGTTAGCAGAGTTATAAGCGCCATGTGGAGGGGGTGTCAAACACGTCACCATTAATGCTACCAACCCTTGCAAGCGTGTGGATTGGTGTGATGTACAATAGCCTTGTAGGTGAGGAGAAAGAGCCATAGTCAGAGTAATGGAACGACGTATCAGGATGGTAGGGTGATTAATTAGCATGAGAACGGGGTGAGGTGGAGCACACCCAGTCTTCGGTTCACGTGTTGAGGGTGTTGGACACACCTACCACACTTAGAGGAGGGGTGAATGAGTGTGGGGCTCTTTTTCCCAAAACTTCCCTCTTGCACAAAAACTCATCAATTAGCATTCAACATTTATTCATTACCCATTGTTGTCATTTATAACCAGTTATATGTGAGCACATATAATCAACATATATCAG
>SNQJ01S0041284.1:53064-81526 GCA_010110895.2 Picea sitchensis | reverse complement strand
TCCTGTCTTGACCACTCCAGAATTCACAAAAGCCTTTATTGTGGAATGTGATGCCTCAAGAAATGTAATTGGTGTTATCCTAATGCAAGAAGGAAGGCCCCTGCCTTTTGAAAGTCGACCACTCAAGGGAAAGGACTTACACAAACCCATTTATGAGAAGGAAATGATGGCAATAATACATGCATTGAAGAAATAGTGTCCTTACCTAATAGGTAGGCACTTCAAGGTCAAAACAGAACATGATAGTCTTAAATACTTCTTGGAACAAAGATTATCTTCAAAAGAACAACAAAAATGGGTAACGAAGATATTGGGTTATGATTTTTAAATCGTCTATAAAAAGGGGAAGCAAAATGTTGTGGCAAATGCACTCTCAAGAAAGGATGAATATGTTGAGGCCCTTCTCTGTGATATCTCGATCATCTAACCTGATTGGATAATAGAAGCAAGGGATGAATGGAAGAATGACGAAAACGTGTGGACTCTCATTCAAAGGTTGCAGCAGGATTCCAGTTCATCTGATACATTTACATGGAAAAATGATTCATTGTGGTACAAATATTGCTTATATTTATGTAAGAACTCCCAACTCAAACAAAAGGTACTATTGGAATTGCACACCTCTCCAGTAGGAGGGCACTCGGGATTTTTGAAAACCTACCATAGACTCAAGAAGGATTTTTTTGGGGATGGCCTTAAAATTGATGTTGAAAGTTTTGTGGCAGAATGTTTGTTTTGCCAACAAAATAAGGTGGAAACAATTAAGGCCCTAGGTCTTTTACAACCATTATCCATCCCAAGTTAGATCTAGGAGGAGGTTTCAATGGATTTCATCACAGGGTTACCGAAGTATGAAGGAAAGAGTGTCATCATGGTGATTGTTGATAGATTGACCAAGTACGCACACTTTTTTTCACTCTATCATCCCTTCAAAGCTAGTACAGTTGCCACTGCATTCATGGAGATAGTTCAAAAGCTACATAGTAGCCCAAAGATTATTGTAAGTGATAGAGATCCCATCTTCACTGGACATTTTTGGATAGAATCATTTTCTTGTTTGGGTACTCAATTGGCTCATAGCTCATCCTATCATCCTCAATATGATGGACAAACCGATATAGTGAAAAAATGTTTGGAAGGATACCTTCGTTTCTTTGTCTTTGATAAACAAACACAATGGTTCAAATGGTCACCCTTGGAAGAATGGTGGTATAACACTTCCTTTCATACTTCAACAAAAATGACACCATTTATGGCACTCTATGGATACCACCCTCCTTCCTTCACTTTTTGTCTAAAATAAAAATCTAAGGTTCAAGCAGTGGAAGATCACATTGAGCATCAACAACAAGTTCTCCAAATCTTAAAGGACAACCTGACCATGGCACATAATCACTTGAAACAACAAGCAGATCAACATCATAGTGAAAGAAGTTTTGAAGTAGGGGATTGGGCGTTTTTAAGACTACAACCATACAAATAGATGTCCCTCAAGCAAGCCAAGAAGGATAATAAATTATCACCAAAGTACTATGGCCCTTATAAGGTGTTGCAAAAGATTGGTACTATGGCATACAAATTGGATTTGTCTGCATCTTCACGAGTACACCTAGTTTTCCATGTTTCATGCTTAAAGAAGGTTATAGGTGACAAGATCCTAGTTCAAACTATATTTCCAGAACTTGACGAGGAAGGAAAAATCATATTGTATCGTGATGCCATCACTGACACAAGAATTCGCCAGCTGAGGAATAGATCCATTTCAGAGTATCTCATTAAATGGAGGAAACTACCAGCTGAAGATTCCACTTGGGAAGATGAGTCTTTTATACAAAAGCATCCAGAGTTACTCAACCATTGTGGAAAACACTTGTCTCAAGGGGAGGGGCATGTTAAGCCCTAATATTGTCTCATTACCCCTTAATTGGGGCATATTACATTAGTAATGTTATTTTATTTATGTCAGATTTATTCCATTAGTTGTAAGTATACCTCCTAGTCTCCTATATATACCAAGGAGACATTTTCATTTGGAATCATCTTGTAATTGAACATTTATGTGGGGTAAAAGGAGGTTTCCCCCTCGAAGAGGCTTATTATCTAAAATTCTCTCTTTTTTAAGGCGTTGAGTACTAATTCTGAGGTTTTTCTATGCTATATTGATATTTGGCTCTTAATAACTAACTCACTAGCTACCTTTCAGTCCTGCATGAAACATATCTTCAATCCTCTACCTTTTAGATTTGGTGGTGCAATATCCACCCTAGCTAGACAAATATGAGGACTCATCTAGAGTCTTCGTTTGAGTTCATTGTGGTGTTTGGTTTCATTTTGGAGATATTTTGGAGGAATATCAGATTGCATAGGGGTTTTGTGGATTTTTTCTGAAGGAGATCGGTCATTAGATCTACCGGTGCCAAGAGGGATTCACGCAACTGGGAAAGGAGACACCCCTGCAGGTTGAGCATGAGTTGTACTATGAGGCATCACAATATGTCCTACAGTCATCCTATGAGGACCTCTGTGAGTATGGGGTTGTATTACTTCACCAGATTGGGATTTTGAGGGTTACAATGGTCATTTGTAGAATAGATAGAGAAGGATCAGGCTAGGAAATCCTTGGACATCATAGAATTAGCCTCATTCCAGGTTTCTTATTGTTTTTGTAGTATATTTTGCAGTTGCTTGGAAACCATTAGATTTATGTACTTAGGAGTATTTTGTGGTTGTTATTACAACCATTATATATGATTTTATTATTGATATTTTTGGGAGTTTCCATCCATAATAATATTCTTTTGAGCAAATTGTTTGAAAGAAGTTAAGAACATCATTAATATAAGTATTTGACACTTTTTCATAAGAAGAAATAACAACTTGGGACATAAAAAATAATATATCCCCACCTATCCTAGTTGGGGACATTAAAGTGGTATCAAATTTGGTGGTTATGCCATCCTGTGACTACATTTATTCCTAGGAGAAAGAGGCATGGAGAACATACCTCTCGATAATCACTGGTAAGAGAAACAAGAGAAATCCAAATAGAGTTAGAGCCAGAGGGAAGCATGGCAGAAAACCCTGAAGGGACTATGCTCCAAATATTAATAGATATGGTCAAGGGATAGAATGAGGCATCCTAAAGACAGGAAGAGATAGAAAGGTTCTAGAAGCAGACCCTTGAAGTGCTCACACAACTAGTGGGACAACATGGGAATATGAATGGTATAGGTCAAGGCGGACCTAGTGGATCACATTGGGGTGACATGATACACACGGAGAGTAGAAATAACCATACCCTAGCTTACAACAGGAGCCTAATGATTCGTAGGACCTTATTACCAAAGTTTTTGAAAGGGAAGCCTAGAGGAGCATAAGAGAAACATGATCAGGGGCTTGATATTAACACCAACTCATAAAAATACTATGATATGATAGATGAAAATATCCATCAAAAAGTTTCCTATAATGACCTCTACGAACACAAACATATGTGCATACCTAAGGAGTGGAATAGAGGAGTGTGACGAAAATTGAACTTTGACCTCATGCGCAAGGTGGGAAGGTTGACTATCCCACCCTTTGATTAGTCCACCAAGATCATAGCGAGAGCATGGGTACACAAGTTGGACACTTACCTCCAACTTAACCCAATGACTAAGGAAGAAGAAATTAAGTATGCCACCCTTCACCTGAAAGGAGAATCTCACAAATGGTGGTATCATGGGCTGGTGGCTCTAGGACATGCTACCATCACTTCATATGTGAACTTCACTCAGAGTTTGATGGATAGGTTTGACAGGAAGAACCCTGAGATACACTTCACAGAGTTAGCACAACTGACACTACTAGATATTGAAAAATTTGTGACGAAAGTAACCTTTCATCGCAAAATTGAAGACAAAGAGTTGAATTTTTAAATTTTTATAAATCCATTCGGCGTTTGTCGCTCTTGCGACCAAACCTTTGACTATCGTCACAAGAGAGAATAAATGAAATGTACGTCGAAAGAGAGATGAACATGAAGATAATGGACTCTCGTCACTTTTGTGACGACCTTTGGCTATCGTCGCAAGAGCGATGATTCAATCATGATCGTTACAATATTTGGAAAAGTAAACATTGACCATTACACTATTTGACAAAGTCAACATTGACTTGGTTAACGTTCATCACTCTTGTGATGAAATATATATATATATATATATATATATATTGTAAATTAGAGATATTGTGAAAACCTAATTGCTATAACAACAATTCAAAAAGTGTATTTTTGTGCAAAAGAATGTCATAAAATATTAGAGGTGGGAAAAAAAATAAAGCGGGTGAAAAGGGTGATGGTATATGTTATTTCCCTTGCAAAAAATGTTGCACGTAAGAATTTTAATAAAAACAACTACAAAACATTGTAGGAAATATGGGCACATTGATGGGGGATCGAATGAATATCATCCCATGGTAATTAGCTCTATATTCATTATCTGTTTTTATATTGTCCATTTTATGTAAAAGTTAAAGTTATATTGTCCATTTTATGGTAATTAGTACACACTAATTTTTCATGATTGTTTGTAATTATAAAGTTAAAGTTTCGCTCTAACTTTCTGCAAAATATCGCACCAAGTAGTACTAGTATAAATGATGTTGTACAAGTTGAGGAACATGATCAAGCAAATGAGGATCTCATGGAAGAATATGATGAGACAAATCAAGTTAATGATCCCATGGAAGAGGATAATGGGACAAATCAAATGATCCAAGATTTGTTTTCTCAGCTGAATGAGGAAGGGGGCAGTGATGGTATTTATGATGAACCTCTATTAGAAAAGGAAAATAAATGAATTTATGAAGGCTCACAAGAAAATATTCTCTCCACTATATTGTTGTTAGTGAACTTAATGGTTATGAATAATTTGTTGAACACCTGTATGACACAAATCCTAAGGTATGTAATATGTTTCATCTCATATAGATAAATGTTGAATTTTTTCTATTTATTTTTGGTGTTAATTAATGTGTAAAATAAGAATGCAATTTTTACGATTAATATTCTTTACATTAACTAGTTATTTGTTATGTTGTATATTGTTAGGTGAATTTTTGTTACCATCATCAAATATTTTACCTCATCCATATCGAGATTTGCATTCCATTTTGAAAGACATTGGAATGGATTATCAAAGTATATATGCATGTCCTAATGATCATATTATATATTATGAACAACATGCTTCGAAAACACAATGCCTGCAATGTCTTATCAGTAGATATCAAACCGATCAAGTAACAAAAAGGGTGCGTCGAAAGGTTCTTCGTCATATTCCCATAATTCCACGTTTGCAGTGATTTTTCTGGTGTGAAAGCATAGAAAAATGTATGGATTACCATGCACGTAACAGAAGTGGAGATGGTTTTCTTTGAATTCTTTTTGATGGTTATGCATTTAGGGAAACTAAGGAAAAATGTTAGGTGGCTAGAGAGGTATTAGGGGGGCCCAGAGGGCCAATAATGATAATAGTGGAAGCCATTCAATGTAATGTGGACTAGGTCCACTATATTATTTTATAAGGTCCACTATGATAGTTAGATATAATAAATGGATATTTGTATATAATAAATGTATGAGGACTTCTTAGAAGGTTCTACTTGTAGAAAATTCCTCCTCTCGACTGTTCTTAGGTAATGGTAGAAGTATATAAAGGGTTTCAAGCAATGTAATGGGATATGAAGAAAAATATTGTATTGTGAGTAGTATCTCAATAAGAGGATTCCCCCTCGAAGACTCAAGTGAACATGAGAGGATCTCTTCCATAATAGGATCCATTATATGGTGTTTCCCTACCCCAAGGGTTTTGATATAATGAAGTGGTGGTTTTCTATATTGTTCCATATATCTTGTGTGGTGATTTTTTTCATATATTCTTCTTGGATATATTTCGATGTATTTTTTATTCAATTCTTTGGTTCTTAACAAGTAATATTAGAGCACTTTCCTTGGCAGGATCTGTGGGAATATATATATATATATATATATATATATATATTGCAGATTTATATTTTCAGAAAAAAAGGAGGGCCGCGACATTCTGGAAAATTTATGTATGTTTTGGTACAAAATTTGCAAAATCTAGTTGTATATCTGAGTTCCTCTCAGAAAAGTACCCAAGTTAAAAAAAATTGCATGAAACGGAGTCCGAGAAGTCAAGTTATTTTCATTTTAAAATATGCAAAATTTAGAGTTTTTTTCCATGGACGACCATGTGATTTTAAAGATTTTTGTAGCATCCGAGGCTGATTTTTTTTTTTTTAAATGCATATCTGAGTTCCTCTCACAATTTCACCCAATTTCAAAAAACAAATTGTCCCAATCGAAGCTCTGAAAGTGAAGATATTGCTAATTTAAAATCAACTTTTGTTTTGGGTTTTTCTTGATGGGAGCGGGACTATAGAGCTCATAACTTTTCATAGGGTGCTCATATTGTTACCATATTAATTCCATTGAATAAATTATTTTAAGAGATTTATTTTGGTATATTTTATGTGGTGTTTCCAATGATTATTTCCTCTCAAACCCTCGAATAAATTCTACAGATCACTGAAGCATTCAAAGTCCAATTGTATGACACATTGTATGACAGATTGCATGACAGATTACATGACCTTGTAGATGGTCTCAATGATAGTTTTTGTAGTATTCAATATTCATTGGATAGCATACAAGAGATATTTATTATGGTGGACATCAGGGATGAATATAATCAAGAAATATATGTTTGGTATGATTTTGATTCCGATTGTGATGATTGGTATATGGATAGTTGTCATTTATGGGATGACAACCACTTCCATCTTTTATTTGATGACTCTACTCCACCTTTTGTAGAGAACATAAATGTGACACATCAGGAACTAGTTATGATTACCAGTTTCTAGCCTGCATATTATACAACGATATCGTTCCTTCCAGATTCAACTTTGACCATTTCCCACTATGTGGATGGATATTCTTATTTGGATCCACGTGATAGGTGTCAGTATTTGGAGCATCATTTTCAGTTTCTTATTGGATGCCAATATCTTTCGTGTGGAGTTCACAAGAGAAATTAGACATGGGACCCTGGTTTACAATGGCGGTTGGACTACTTCAATATGGTGGCTTCCATTTCTTAATGGGACCATGGTTCCCTAGTCTACTTCATCACTATGGTCCCAACTTATCCATGGGAACCTGGTTCTCTAGTCTACTTCAACACTATGGTCCACACTTGTCCATGGGACTCTGGTATATGGTTGTACATCAAGTGTTGAGGACAACGCTTTCATAATGGGGATGGAATGTTGTTGGATTACTGAGAGGTGGGGTGAATCAATAATAGAGCAATTTAATCCCTTTTCACCATAAAATTCAATTGTTATATCAATGTTGCATTATCATCAAATAGGTGCAAAGTAAATAAATAATGAACAAATGAGCAATCACACACATACACAGTACACCATTGTTTTACATGGAAACCCAAAGAGGGAAAAAACCACAAAATATTTTTTCTTATAAGTCTTTAAGAATTACATTCATTGGAAGCACCAACTTCCTTTGTTTTCCAGATGCAACTAGAAGGAGGCTCCAACCCCTTAGTTTCTCAGGCTACAACCTGCGGGAAGCTCCAACTCCCAAATTCTCTGGCTACAACTAGAAGGAGGCTACAACCCGCTCTGTTCTTCGGCTACAACCCCCTTTGTTCTTTGGCTACAACCACAAGGTGGCTACAGCCACCTGTCCTTTCCCCGTCCAACCACCCTGATGTATAAGTATAATGATGGAACCACTTTTAGACTATCACTATGAGATATACTATTGTAAACCTATGCCAATCAATCTGCACCAAATGACCTGTACCAATAACCTAAACCATGCATCAACCTGTATCTCAACTTGTACCATAAACAAGTGCATCAACCATGCACCAACCTGTACCGTCAACGAGTGCATCAACCATGCACCAAATATGTACCAATCATGCATCAAATACACATAAACTATGACTCATCAAGATGTACCAACATCATTAACTATACACCTCATGTATGCGCCAACTCATCAACTACTTCTCTCAACCATGTACCCAACATGTGCCTCAAGCATATACCAAATACATATACTAATATAACCATCAAAATTTCTCTAGCAATACATCACACTATCCATAACCAGGGATGATTTTAAGGATGGAAATTTATTTTAAAATGTAGAAACCTTAGCGAATCTTACTAATCCTTCATATGCCAACTATAAATGATTGGCGATATTTTTGTAAAAATATTCAAATTTCTAAGGATTTTATATAGTTTTTATAAAATTTTGGCGATTTTAAGGTAAAATAATTTTATCTTATAGAATTTGGGTGAATCATTTTTAAAATAGTGAATCTCGTTTTTGGAAAAACCATGGAAAATTAGCCCATGAGCGAAATTTAGCCCCTAAAATCATCCATGTCCATAACCAAATACCGTAAACCATTACATCAAACCATGTGGCACAACCTCACCGTTATACAACCTCTATCTGTAACATACATCAACCAAAACCCCTCATGAATTTCATCATCCAAATCTTATTTGTCACTCTGTAATAGACATGGTGTATATGATCCCATACCTGAAAACCTTCCTTAACTTTAACAACAAATGACTGACATTTTATCAAACTTTACTTTAGTCTCACATGACTAATTTTGGATTAGTTAACAACCCTAACTTGCAATAATCATAACTATGTACATGTAATGAATAAATATATGAAAGTGGTACACAATGTTCTTCAGTGTGTTTTATGCAATTCCTCCAGGTGTCACTACTTGGAACCTCTCAGAAAAAGAATTGTAGCAAAAATGGCATACCTTGTTGAATTTTTTCTTACTCTAGAGAGCGAACTTGTAGAGCGTTCCCCACACGTAATATTTCTTGTATGGATATGAAAATTTTACACAGGATACTATAGACTGTACTCTAACAAAAACATTTGGTCCTACTGAATTTTGATCTATTATGAAGAAGTTATGACATTTTTACCCGGAACACCTATTTTAGACTAGTTTCAAGACTAGCCACAAACCCTATTTTCCACGGAGTGTAACTTCAAAAATGCAATGACCCATAAGCGGAAATTTGTACCATGGCTACTTCGATGTATCCTCAATGGAATCCCATTTTCACAGTCTGAATCATTCTAGAAAAAAAATTATTGTGAAAATGGTGAGATGACCTGTAAATAACATACCCTAAAAAGCATCATCAAAAAAATTTATTCTCCCTTGAATTTCAACCTTCTTTACTTCATCTTCCCTCTGAATTTTGGCTTAGATATCCTTTGGTTACCTCAGTCACCTGTAGATACTCAATATTCTCAAGTTTTATTAAAATGAGAGATCCTTGCCTCTTATCTATACTTTCATGTAGCTTCCTCAAGGCGTTACCTTTTAACCATCTTAATCCACTTTCCTTATTTTAGGGTTAACCAACTTCTAACCACTTGTCTAATTAGTAATTTATCCATTAAATTTATTATTTAAATAAATTATTTTGTATCAACTTTGAATTACAGTACACTCATCACTTCACTTTACCTCAAGGGGTTACCTTCTAACCATCTTAAACCACTTTCCTTATTTTAGGGCTAACCCACTTCTAACCACTTGTCTACTTAGTAATTTCTCCATTAACTTTATTATTCAAATAATTTAGTTTGTATTAAATTTGACATATAGTACACTCATCACTTCAATTTATTATTTACCTTCTAAAATCTCTTAAACCACTTTGACTACTTTGACCTTTTGGGGTTCTAGATGACTCATGAGGGTTCTCCAACTTCACATGGCCATAACTCTCTAACCGTGAAGAGTTATGTGACGTTCCACATACCACTAGAAATGACATGACATGTACTATCCATATAGAGTATTATTAACTAAAAATATATCAAAACTCATACCATTATCCATCAAACAAACCTAGGTTCATTGTTGAAATATTGTAACTGCAAATAGTATTCTATTTATTATTGGTGTATTATTCATTAGATCAATCCCCATTTGTGGATTGATCATGTCGGGTATTGTAAATGACCAATTCCCATTTTTTGGATTGGTCAAAACCTAATTGTAATAATCTAAATGAGAATTCGGCCCCCAAAATATATTAAACTAGTTATAACCACCTAGAATGAGAAGTCGTCCCTTCCAGTGAAAATACACCTCAGTTCACACCTGCCAGATTGTATAAATAAGAGAGGCCAGTGCCTCATTTTTTCACTCACTCACTTGATCACCAGAGAGAAAGTTTGGAGTTGAAGTTGGAGAAGAAGGAAGAGAGAGAGAGTCACATACTTGGGAGAGGACTTTCTATATGGTTTGGTTTATTCACTTGGAATTGAATTGTCGATCTATATTAAGGAAGTTTTTGCTGGGTTTTCTCCCCCATGAGGGTTTCCTAGGATAAATGATCTGTCTCTTGTGATTGTGTATGTCTCAGTGATCCTATCTATGCTATGGTTATCTGGTAAATTGAAAAGAAACCTAATAATAGCTTAAACCTTAACATGGTATCAGAGCTAAGCTGAAGAGAGAATATTTCACAAGAAGAAGAAAAATGTCACTATTGTCATACATGAAAATTAGGGATTTTTATTGAAGAATAATTTCATCCCCAAAACCATCTAGAAAAGTGTGCCCTAGCCCAAGAAACTCTTTTGCACCTTCAATGCACCTTTTCAGTGGGTCGATCTCCCAAAACGTGAAACCCTAGTTTTCACAAAGTACCAAAAGTACTAGAAAACCAAAAGTACCAGAGTACCAGAAGTACCAAAAAATTGGAAGTACCAAAAAATAGAAGCACCAATCCATAAATTCATTGGTTAAGTTTGAGGGGGTAAATTTTGGATTTTCAGAAATCTGATTGCATCAGCTTACTCGCCTTAGCTCAATGCATCTATCCACAGTGAGGATGAAGCAATCATTCTTAGCTTTAGAGTTGGTGCAGAGTCCCAGTTTTAGAAGGAACAGTTGTAGAAAGAGGAGAGGACATACTCTCAAGAAGTAAGACAGATAGTTCTTTGCAGAGAGAACATAGAGCTAAAACATGATTGTGCAGATTAAGTTGCAGCTGAGCAAGTGTACCATATTGGTACAATGCAATCAGAAAATTTGATTTGAAGATTGAAGAAAGGAAGACTCATGTTTGCCAGTTAAAGGAAGCTTTGTACGTGTTGAAGCAAGATCCTAGAGCTTGGTATGGAAGCACTGACAGTTTCCTGACGAGCTTGGGCTTTACCAAGAGTAAAGTTGATTCTAACCTTCATATCAAGGTTATGAATGAAGAGCTAGTGATGTTACTACTATATGTAGATGATGTACTCTTAAAAGGATGAATAAAATCTCATCTCAGATTGCAGAAGAAGCTTGCTACAAAGTTTGATGGAAGACCTAAATGCATTATCTCTTAGGTCATGAAGTTTGGCAGAGCACATAGAAGATATTCCTTAACCAAGGGAAGTATGAAGTTAAAATGAAGAGGTTTGACATGTTGAAATGTAAATCCATGTACAGACCCATGGAAATGAAGTTGAAGCTCTTGGTAGATACCTCATTATAATTGGTTGATGCTACTCTGTACAGACAAATTATTGGCTCAGTGATGTATCTGACGAATACCAGACTAGATATATGTTTTTCCTTGAGTTAGTATCCGATAGAACCTAGATGTGTTCACATTGTTGTTGTAAAACATATGATGAGATACCTTAAGGAGACGTTGGATTTTGGTCTCTATTATACTAGAGATCATGACTTCAGACTAAGTGGTTACACCGATTCATATTGAGCCAAAAGTGCTTCTGATAAAAAGAGCACTTCAGGATGTTGTTTCAGTATGAGGTCAGCCATGATCTCATGGTAGAGTAAGAAGCAATTCAAAATTGATCTGAGCACGACATAAGCATAATACATTGTTACATGTTCTGCCAGTTGTGAAGTCGTATGGCTTATTTGTTGTTGACAGATCTATTTGATCTAGAGATGAAATCCATCGTGATCCTATGTCATAACTAGAGTTGTATGGAGATGATGTGCTCTATGATGAGTCGAAGCACATAGAGATATGGTATCACTTCATCCATGATATGTTGCAAAGAGGATCCATAAAGCTCCAATGTGTTGAAACATATGAACAGATTGCAGATGTGTTAACCAACCCTCTGTCTCGTGTAAATTTTGAGCACTTTCGAGACAAGATTGGTATAGTCCAAAAGGACCTCCATCAAAAGGGGGAGTAGTGTTGATGATACTATGGTATCCTGATCAATATTGGTAGCTCTGTTAGGATTTTTATAATCCTATGGAATCTTATGATTCCTGGGCAGATCCCGAAGGTCCGGTAAGGACAGTCTATCAGAGTACCAAGTGGTAGCTCCGTTAGGATTTTATATCCTAGGGAATATTATGATTCCTGGGTAGATCCTTAGGGAATGTTAGAGTACCACAAAATGATGATGTGCCATCTTAATTGTTTTGATGATGTGCCAACTTAATTGTTGTGTTGATGTGTCATCTTAATTATTGTGTTGATGTGCCAGCTTAATTGTTGTGTCGATGTGCTAGCTTAATTGTTGTGATGATGTGCTAGCTTAATTGTTGTGATGATGTGCCAGCTTAATTGTTGTGTTGATGTGCAAGCTTAATTGATGTATTGATGTGCCAGCTTAATTGTTGTGTTGATGTGCCAGCTTAATTGTTGTGATGATGTGCCATCTTAATTGTTGTGATGATGTGCCAACCTAGTGCTATGATGCCAACCTTGTGTTGATGATGTGTCAGCCTCGTGCTGTGATGATGAACCAGCCTCGTGCTATGATGATGTGCCAGCCTTTTGTTATGACGATGTTCCAACCGTGCACTGTGATGATGTGACAACCTTGTGCTATGATGATGATCTAGCCTCGTGATGTGATTCCAGCTTCGTGCTAGCCTTGTGCTCTGATGCCAGCTTTGTGTTGATGTTATTGTGTAGCCAAATTCGCGTTGTGATTCTAGCCTCACTTTGAAGACTCTCGGCCTAGTGATGATGTTGATGATGCTTCGACCTTTGTGTTGTGATGTTGTTGTTGTTGATGATGCTCTAGCCTTTGTGCTGTGATATTGTTGTTTTTGATGTTGTATCAGCCTTGTGTTGTTATTGATGATGATGATATATTAGTGTTATACTAATCCATGTTGATGCAGTTGATGATGATGATGCCACTTCATCTTCTTACTGAAGTTGATGGTGATGGTGCCACTTCAGCTTCTTGCTGAAGTTGATGATGATGATGCCACTTCAACTTATTGTTGAAGTTGATGATGATGATGTCACTTTAGCTTCTTGTTGAAGTTGATGATGATGATGCCACTTCAACTTCTTGCTAAAGATAATGATGATGATGCCACTTCATCTTCTTGCTGAAGATCATGATGATGATGCCACTTCATCTCCTTGCTAAATATGATTATGATGATGATGATGATGTTATTTCATATTTCATGGCAAAGATGATGATGTTACTTTAGCCTCACACTGAAGATGATGATGATGTTACCTTAGCCTCATGATGATGAGGATGATGATGCCATTCTAGCTCCCTGTTGTGATTGATGATATTGATGATGAGAAAAAATTCTGATGATTTATAGATATGACAATCAGTGTTCCAAGATGTTGTTTATGATGTTGTCCTCTCTCTTTCCTAATGTTGTTGTAGAATACCCTTATTGTTAAGGGGGAGTGTTGAAATATTGTAACTGCAAACAATATTCTACTTATTATTGATGTATTATTCATTAGATCAATCCCCTTTTGTGGATTGATCATGTCGGGTATTGTAAATGACCAAATCCCCTTTTGTGGATTGGTCAAACCCTAATTTTAGTAGTCTAAATGAGAAGCTGGCCCCCAGAATATATTAGAGTGGTTATAACCATCCAGAATGAGAAGTCGGCCCTACCAGTGAAAATAAACCTCAATTCACACCTGTCAGATTGTATAAATAAGAGAGGCCAACGCTTCATTTGTTCACTCACTCACTTGATCATGAGAGTGCAAGTTTGGAGCTGCAGTTGGAGAAGAAGGTAGAGAGAAAGAGGCGCATACTTGGGAGAGGACTTTCTATATTGTTTTTTTTATTCTCTTGGCATTGAATTGGCTATCTATATTAAGGAATTTTTTGTTGGGTTTTCTCCCCCATGAGGGTTTCCCAGGATAAATGATGTATCTCTTGTGATTGTGTATTTCTCGGTGATCCTATCTATGTTATGGTTATCTAGTAAGTTTAAAATAAACCTAATAATGGATTAAACCTTAACATTCATTACCCAAACTTGGGTTCTCCAACTTCTCATGGCCATAACTCTCTAACCGTGAGGAGTTATGTGAAATTCCACATACCACCAGAAATGTAATGACATGTACTATCCATCTAGAATAGTATTACCTTCGAATATATTAAAACACATACCATTATACATGAAACAACCTTGAGTCCATTACCCAAACCTTTGTGCTACCAGAATTCGCTACCAAACTTTCTCCAAGGGTTGACATCAATCTACAATATCACTGTACAATGGTTGACATCAATGACAACCAATAATCCATACCAACTATCCATCAACCTAAGACAACTATAGATCACATCAATATGACACATCAAGAGCTAGTTATGATTACCAGTGTCCAGCCTTCATATTATACAACAATATTGTTCCTTCGAGATTCAAATTTGACCCTTTACCACTATGTTGATGGATACTCTTATTTGGATCCACATGATAGGTATCAGTATTGGGAACATCATTTTCAGTTGCTTATTGGGTGTCGATATCTTCCTTGTGGAGTTCACAAGAGAAATCAAAGATGGGACCCTAGTTTACAATGGCAGTTGGACTACTTCAACATGGTGGATTGAATTTCTCAATGGGACCCTAGTTCTCTAGTCTACTACAACACTATGGTCCACACTTATCCATGGGAACCTAGTTCTGTAGTCTACTTCAACACTATGGTCCACACTTATCCATGGGACCTTGGTATATGGTTGTACATCAAGCATCGAGGACAATGCTTTCATTAGGGGGATGGAATGTTACCTAGATAGATAGGTAGTGGGGGTGGTGACAGGGCCCATAATGATAATAGTGGAGGAAATTCAATGTAAGGTGGACTAGGTCCACTATATTATTAAATAAGGTCCACTATGATAGTTAGATATAATAAATGAGTATTTATATATAATAAATGTAACATGACTTCTTAGAAGGTTGTACTTCTAGAATATTTGACGTAGACCCCCAACCCTCAGGTCAGAGTCCACACAAGATCTTTCAATTTCGGCCCCCTTAAAGTCTGACTGGCTCTTCAATTTCCTCTATGGGAAATTTATTCACACACCCAACTAAGTGTATGTCACAGGTCCTTCTGATTTATTATCATGTGATCTTTGCACTGGCATGAACTCCACGATCAAAACCCAATTGACATTGGGACTTTCCCCTTTTCCTTTTGGGATACCAGATTTCGCGAGTTCATGAATCCTGTTGTCGAGCATCTTACCTCTTCGGCCCTCGAAACCCGAAACATCAAACACTAGACACTTCTCACCACTGACTTCGGCTTTCCTCTCTTCATGATTTTTGGAGTTGCGTTGATTTGCAAATTTGCCTCTTGACTCCCGGAGTCCCGAAATCTAAAGTACCGAAATCCTGAAAGTACACTCTAAGTCCTGTCGCACTTCACGACTTCGGGATTTTCCCTTTACTACTCCCCGTTTCTTGTCATCAGTATTTCTAGTATGCCGAACCCTGAAATACCGAAATGTTGCTATCTCACTTCTAAGGAGATAACAGTTGTGGATATCTCCTTGATCCAACGGCTGGCGTGATTTTGCATACTGGGAGTTCGTGATGCTTGATCTCGAACTCTTTACCTCCTATACCTTCCAGACCCCGAATTACCGAAATGCCAAAATGGTTTCCTTTCCCTGGGATTTCTCAAATCAGGAGTTCAAAACTCTCTATTCCAAATCACTGTCTCCTTGAGATCCCATATCCTGAAATGTCGAAATGCCAAAACGCTCCTCCAAAGGTATTTTGTGTTTCACGATTTCGGAGATTCTTATGTGGAGCACTTTACTCTTTGTCAACAGGAATGCCGAAATGTCGATTCCCGAAATGCTAACAAATATCCTACTGCGACTTGTGATTTCGGGCTTTCCTCACCCCTGTGTCCCAATCACTTGTCCTCAGGACCTTCAAAGCCCCAAATTCTAAAGTTCTGAAATTCTGACCTCGTCACTCTCCACCTTTATACACGAAAACTCTTTTCGTGTTTCAGGCATATGATCAACCAAAGGTTTCATCCACACTTCGGACTTATGACTCTCGAAATGTCGAAATGATATCGACAGTCCACTGATCAAAATCAACAGTCCACGTTAAATCCTACCTTTCGAAGGTGGGTCTATCCAACACTTAACTTCCCTGCAACTTTCTTGGATCCATCCAACGCTTAACTTCCCTGCAAATTTCTTGAATCCTACGGTCCTCGCTATTTTAGGAGTTTTCCTCGGAGAATTCTGACCATTCAATTTCCTCCTCAAGAACCTCTAGTTCAAAATCGATTCCGCGATCCTTCTCTGGGACGTAGCTTCTGTACAATGACTTGAGCTTCCTACTTTCTCTTGAATGATTCAAAGGCCCTAACCCTTCTGAGATTTCTTCGCAAACTCAGGTCTTCAAGGAGACTCATGCACGCACTCCTTGCGGAAATCCTTGAAATACTTCAGTGTATTTGAACTCTCGACTCTGTGCACCTTCTCTGCAACAGTAGGCTTTCTCTCTTCCACCTTTGTTAACAACTTCTAAGGACTCAGCTAGCCTATGCACGCCTTGCACGGATCTTGTGCTTCACTTGCACTTCTGCTGAAATGAGAACAACGGTATCCCTCCTAATATTTCAGAGAATAACTCTGAACCTTGTCAACGCACACCTTGCGGACGTTTCACTGGACGTCTTGCAAGAACTCTCACTCAGGAAGAGAAACAATTGAAACTCATTCTCTTTCTCTCTCAGAATTTAAACATTCAACATGAAAACATACATTCGCACATAGCATAATAAAAAATGCATGACAAAGAGAGTAAGAAACTGTAAGCAAACCATTCAGCATGTATACACAGAAAACATCATAACACCATGAGTCTGAATCAAAGTTTCATATATTTATTCAAGATTTTGTACATGGGTTCCCCTCTACAACTCTTCTGCTACATATCTCTTCCTCTCTATGCCAATGTGCTTAATGATCTAATTTTGATTGATACAATGATACAAAGATGAGGGTGCTTATATTTGTTTTCCCTCCTGTTCCTAAAACTGTCTAATCTAGAATTTAAATCTACCTACTTTCATTTACTATGCATAAATGCATCTACCTTCTATAGATGAGAGAAAATCGCTCATAATTTTTTTACAATATCTAAGTACACCTTCCTTAACTATTTCATTAATATTCCTTTCTTAGTCTTTCAAAATATTTCAAAACATTTTCAACATGTGCCAAAAAAAAATGCATTGCGCTCATCCCAGCTATCTTCCGCCTCTACACTCGCTTGCTGTTGGCGATGCTCTTGCATCATACTCCCTTGCTCAAAAAATTTCATGGACTCATGTTCATGATTTCTTGCACGGTCTGTCCATGCTTCTGAATCTCTACTTCATTCTCCCAACTGGCATCTTCAACTGGATGTTCGTTCCATTTGACCAAGTATTCAAAATACTCTTTTCTCCTGGTCCTCTTGTTGATTCTCTTGTCAAGTATACTTTCCAACTGTGGATTTTCAGCTACAGGCATTTATTTAGTCCACTAAACCTCTGTCTGTTCACTGCCTACTCCTGCTTCTTCAGCTCTGTAAGGGTACAAATCTAAGATGTTGAATATCGGTGAAATTCCAATCCCATCGGGTAATTCGATCTCATATGCATTTTCCCCAAATTTCTTTACGATCTTGCATGGTCCAATATTCTTCATTTTCAATTTGTTATATGTTCCCCTTGGGAACATTTCTTTCCTTAGATGTGCAAGAATCAAATCACCAACTTCAAACTAAAGTTCTTGCTTATGTTGATCTGCCCTGTGTTTATACTTTTGAATCGAATTTTGCAAACGTTCCCTCACTTGGCTGTGAAGTTCCTTCATTGCCTCTGCAAAATCCTATGCACTAGCACTTCTAGTTTCATTCTATTCTGAATCCTTCAATTCAGAAACTCCCCTTGGTTGCATTCCATACATAATTTGGAATGGACTCTGCCCTATGCTTCTGTTGAGTGGATAATTGTAAGAAAATTCCACCTGTGGCAGAATGTGATCCCACTGATTGTGGTGTTCAGTCACTAGGCTCCTTAGAAAATCTCCCAAGCTCCTGGTTACAACTTTTGTTTGCCCATCCATCTGAGGATGATAAGCTGAGCTAAATGACAAATTTTTCCCCATATTCTTCCATAAAGTCCTCCAGAAATGTCCCACAAATTTGGTGTCTCGATCCGAAACTATACTTCCTGGTATGTCGTGAAGTCTGACAACTTCCTTGAAAAATAGGTTCAAAATATGATTTGCGTAGTTGGTTTTATGACATGGTATAAAATGTGCCATCTTTGAAAATCTGTCTACCACCACAAAGATTGAATCAAATCCTCTTTGCATTCTTGGTAGCCCCAATATAAAATCCATGCTCACTGCATCCCACAGCCTCTTAGGTAAGGGTAATGGCTAGTATAACCCTGTGTTTTTCCTTTTTCCCTTTGTGTGCTGACAAATTCTACATCTGTCCACAAATATTTTGACATTTGTCCTCATCCTTAGCCAAAAATATGAGCCATTTAATTTCAAGAACGTTTTGTCATGACCGAAATGTTCGACCAATCCTCCATTATGTTTTTCTTTCAACATATTCTCCCTCATGGAGCATTTTGGAATACATAATCTGAAAATAATCCATCCTGGATCATATATTTAGTCCATTGGCTTATGTCCCTGAGAATTGGATTCTCAGATGCCTCATACGCCTGTTTAAAATCTGTATCGTCTTTGTACGTTTCTTTGAGGTTATCAAAACCCAAAGTTTTGACTCTAAATTCCTGCATAAGTAAACATTTCCTGCTCAAAGCATCAACAACTTTGTTAGAAGTTCCAGAAATATGTTTAATTACAAAAGTAAAATTCTGCATGTATTCAACCCATTTAACATGTCTTTGGTTCAACTTCTCCTGTTGAGTCACGAATTGTAAGGCATGATTATCACTGTACAAAACAAACTCTTTAGGAACCAAATAATGCATCCATTTCTTCAGCGCTTGTATGACCGCATAGAATTCCTTGTCATATGTGAAGTACTTCACTTTCACTTCATTCAGTTTCTCATTGAAGTATGCGATCGGTCTGTCATCTTGGCTCAAGACCGCTCCAATTGCAAATCCACTAGCGTCACACTTGATCTGAAATGTCTTACTGAAATCTGGCAACACCAGAATTGGTTGTTCAGTAATCCTCCTCTTCAGCAGGTTGAAACTTTTCTCTGCTTCCTTTGTCCAGTGAAAATATTTGTGTCTTTTCTTCACCGTGTCCATCATTCGTGCACTAATCCCACTAAAATTTTGGATGAATTTCCTGTAGAAACTAGCTAATCCATGGAAGCTTCGAACCTCAAATACACTTTTCGACAATGGCCAATTCTTAATCGCCTCTACCTTATCTGGATCCATTTTCATCTCATTTGCAGAGATAACAAAACCCAAATAAATGAGTTTTGTCCTCATAAATGTCGATTTCTTCATATTTATCAGCAACTTCTCTTGCTGTAATCTCCTCATCACTGTAGCTAAATGCTTCAAGTGTTATGCTTCTATTTTGCTGAAAATCAATATATCATCAAGATATACAATGACGAATTTTCCTATGAAATACTTCAGGACTTCATTCATCAATCTCATGAAAGTACTGGGCGCATTTGTTAAGCCAAATGACATAACAATACATTCATACAACCCCTCATTTGTCTTGAATGTTGTCTTCCATTCATCACCTTCTCTCATTCGGATTTGATGATATCCGCTTTTCAAATCAATCTTTGAAAAAAAAATTGCTCCACTCAAGCAATCCATCAAATCATCCATCCTTGGTAAAGGAAAGCTATATCTGATGGTAATCTTGTTGATTTCCCTCGAGTCTATGCACATCCTCTAGCCTCCATATTTCTTTGGGCTGAGAACTATTGGAACAACGCATGGACTCAAGCTTTCTCGAATCAACCCTTTGTCCATTAAGTCCTGGACTTGTCTCTTGACCTCTTCATTCTTCTGCGGTGTTAACCTGTACACTGCTTTGTTTGGTAAACTGGCTCTAGGTATAAGATCGATGTGATGACTTATACTTCTGATCGGTGGCAACGAACAAGGTAGTTCATCCACTACTATATCAACAAAATCTTCCAGCAACTTCTGGATTTCCTCTGGTAAATCATCCACTCTTGTACTGGTTAAAAAAATTCTAGGCTTCCTAACCATAATAAATTGTGTATCTTCCTTCTTCTTAACCTCATTAAGAAGTTCCTTCCCACTCATGAGAAGTACAATGTTTCTCACCTCTGGCTTCACTTCTTTATCCTTAATCGGCAACAACATGTGAGTTATCCCATTCTTCTCCAGGGTGTATGTGTTCTTTCTCCCATCATGAATCACATTCCTGTCATATTGCCATGGTCTACTCAGCAATAGTTGACAAACATCCATGGGAATGACATCACATAGTAGTTCATCCTTATATCCTCCTATCTTAAATTCAACTAAACATTGTTTAGTGACATTTACCTGATGTCCTTTTTGTAACCACGAAACTCTGTATGGGCTTGGATGTTCAATAGTCTCCAGCTACAACATTTCTACCATATATGTAGAAACAAGATTGTTTGTTCTACCACTATCCATGATGACTTTGCATACCATATCTTTGGTCTTGCAAGCAGTCCGAAAAAGTCTGTTCCTTTGGGCTAGGTTCTCTGCCTCCTTCTCTGGTGTTAAGAGAACTTTTCTCATCATCAATGATCTTCCGCCCTCAGCATCTTCTGCATCAACATTCCATCCTTGTGCTTCGGCAATGTGAGTTTTACCTCCTTCTTTCTTTATATCTAGACATTCATAGGATTTGTGTGCATTTTTTCCACAGGTAAAACATTTTATTTCTCCACCTTTGCCTCTTCCTCTTCCTCTGGTTCGAGGAAAAGTATTTCTATCAGCATACTGTCCTCTGTGTGAGCTTCCACCTCTCTCAGTTTGAGTTTGAGGTTTCTTCCACTCTTCTTTAGGTTTCTGATTCCTGTCTTGGGCAATTGGTTTTCCTCTGGCTTGACTTCTACCTCGGCCTCTCTAACCTTGCTTCTGGCTCATATTCTCTTCAGCTTTCAGAGCCATCTGATAAGCATCCTCCACATTCTAAAGGCTCATCATGCTCATCTCATCCTAAATTTCATATCGTAGACCATTCATGTACCTGGAAACCTTTTCATCATCACTTTCCTGATGACATGCTCTGATGTTTATCTTGTAGAATTCCCCAGTGTATTCTTTTACTGAACTCAAGTTCTGTCTCAAATTCTGCATTCTTCGAAACAGAGTGATTTGATAATCCTTGTGTATGAATTTGGCCTTCATCTTCGCAACCATTCTATCCCAACTCTTGATTTTCTGCTTGCCTTTACAATGTCTGTCAGCCTACAGTTCATCCCACCATAATGATGCATGTCCTTTAAGTCTTGTGACAACATGTTTAACCTTTTTGTCTTCCTCAATATCCTCATAATCAAAATATTTATCCAAATCTCTAATCCACTCCAGAAGTTCTTCTACATCCAGGTTTCCTTCATATACTAGAATGTCCATTTTCTCTCTGGTACCTATCCTCACAACAACCCTGAATAGGCATTCATCTGCTGCATCTTCAGATGCAACTTCTTCTCCCTCATTTCCAGCTTCATTTTCACTTTCAGCCTCACTGATATCCCCAGCATTGACTGTGTGCCTCTATGTTGTCTCCATGGCATCAAGCCTAGCACGTAGTTCATGCATTTCCCTTTCCACTACTGGATCAGGCATTAGCATAGGCCTATCTCTTCTTCTCAGCGGCATGGCTACAAATATTTTCTCTTTTCTCTACTATAGAAATAAAAGAACTCTTACTCACTCTAATACCACACTAATGCAGACCCCCAACCCTCAGGTCAGAGTCTACACAGGATCTTTCAATTTTGACCCCCTTAGAGTCTGACTGGCTCTTCAATTTCGTCTACGAGAAATTTATTCACACACCCAACTGAGTGTATGTCACAGGTCCTTCTGATTTATGCTCACGTGATCTTTGCACTGGCATGAAATCTATGATCAACACCCAACTAACATTGGGAATTTCCCCTTTTCCTTTTGAGATACCAGATTTCGCGAGTTCGCAAATCCTGTTGTCGAGCGTCTTACCTCTTCGGCCCCTAAAACCTGACACATCAAACACTAGACACTTCTCGCCACTGACTTCGACTTTCTGCTCTTCACAATTTTGGGAGTTGAGTTGATGTGAAACTCTGCCTCTTGACTCCCAGAGTCCCAAAATCTGAAGTACCAAAATCCTAAAAGTCCACTCTAAGTCCTGTCACACTTTGCGACTTCGGGATTTTCCCTTTACTACTCCCTGTTTCTTGTCATCAGTATTTCCGGTATGCCAAACCCCGAAATACTGAAATTATACTATGTCACTTCCAAGGAGATCACGGTTGTGGATATCTCCTTGATCCGAAAGCTAGCACGATTTTGCATACCAGGAGTTCGTGATGCTTGATCTTGAACTCTTTACCTCCTATACCTTCTGGACCCCGAATTACTGAAATGCTGAAATTGTTTCCTTTCCCTAGGATTTCGCAAACCGAGAGTTTGAAACTCTTGATTCCAAATCACTGTCTCCTTGAGATCTCGGATCTCGAAATGTCGATATGCTCCTCCAAAGGTATTTCGTGTTTCACGATTTTGGAGCTTCTTATGTGGAGCACTTTACTCCTTTTCAACAAGAATGTCGAAATGTCGATTCCTGAAATGCCGACAAATATCTTGTTGTGGCTTGTGATTTCAGGATTTCCTCACCCCCTATCTCCCGATCACTCATCCTCGGGACCTCCGAAACCCCAAATTATGAAGTTCTGAAATTCTGACCTCGTCACTCTCTACCTTTATACACGAAAACTCTTTTCGCATTTCGAGGATTTGATCAACCAAAGGTTTCGTCCACACTTCGAACTTATGACTCCCGAAATGCCGAAATGATCTTGACGGTCCACTGATCGAAATCAACGGTCCATGTTAAATCCTTCCTTTCGAAGGTGGGTCTTTCCAATGCTTAACTTCCCCGCAACTTTCTTGGATCCTACGGTCCTCGCTATTTCGGGAGTTCTCCTCGGAGAATTCCGACCATTCAATTTCCTCCTCAAGAACCTCTGGTTCAAAATCGATTATGTGATCCTTCTTTGGGACGTAACTTCTACATGATGACTTGAGCTTCCTACTTTCTCTTGAATGATTCAAAGGCCCTAACCCCTCTAAGCTTTCTTCGCAAACTCAGGTCTTCAAGGAGACTCCTACATGCACTCCTTGCGGCAATCCTTCAAATACTTCAGTGTATTTGAACTCTCGACTCTGTGCACCTTCTCTGCAATAGTAGGCTTTCTCTCTTCCACCTTAGTTAACAGCTTCTAAGGACTTAGCTCGCCTACACATGCCTTGCATGTCTTCTATGCTTTACTTGCACTTCTTCTGAAATGAGAACAATAGTATCCCTCCTGAGATTTCATAGAATAACTCTGAACCTTGTCAATGCACACCTTGTGGATGTTTTACTGCACTTCTTGCAGGAACTCTCACTCAGGAAGAGAAACAATTGAAACTCATTCTCTTTCTCTCTTAGAATTTAAACATTCAACATGAAAACATACATTCACACACAACATAATAACAAATGCATGACAGAGAGAGTAAGAAACTGTAAGCAGACCATTCAACATGTATACACAGAAAACATCATAACACCATGAGTATGAATCAAAGCTTCATATATTTATTGAAGCTTCTGTACATGGGTTCTCCTCTACAACTCTTCTTCTGTAGCTCTCTTCCTCTCTATGCCAATGTGCTTAATGATCTAATTCTGATTTATACAATGATACAAAGATGAGGGTGCCTATAGTTGTTTTCCCTCCTATTCCTAAAACTGTCTAATCTAGAATTTAAATCTACCTACTTTCATTTACTATGCATAAATACCTTTGCCTTCTACAGATGAGAGTGAATCGCTCATGATCTATTTACAATATCTAAGTACGCCTTCCTTAAATATTTCATTAATATTCCTTTCTTAGTCCTACAAAATATTTCAAAACATTTTCAACATGTGGAAAAAAAAAGCGTTGCGCTCATCCCAGCTATCTTTTGCCTCCATGCTCGCTTGTTGTTGGCGATGCTCCTACATCAATATTCCTCCTCTAGAATGTTCTTAAGTAATGGTAGCACTATATAAAGGGTTTCAAGCAATGTAATGAGATATGAAGAAAAATATTGTATTGTGAGTGGTAGCTCAGTAGGGGGATGCACCCTCAAGAGGCAAGTGAACAAGAGAGGATCCCTTCCATAATAGGATCCATTATATGGTGTTTCCCTACCCCAATGGTTTTGATATAATGAAGTGATGATTTTCTATATTGTGAAATTCACTCAAAATTTGATGGATAGGTTTGACAAGGACCTTGAGATACACTTCAAGGAGTTAGCACAACAGAGATAGACAGGTACAACAGAAGCATACATCACCGATTTTCAGAGGATGGTAGTTATGGTGACAGATATTCCTCAAAAAAGGTTGGTGATGTTATTCATGGAGGATCTAGCTGAACCCCTGAGAGGATGGGTGAAGGCATTTATACCAACAACATTACAAGAGGCCATCATGAGAACTCAGGACATGAGAAACATAGTCTCCAAGAAAGCGTCAACAAAACCATTCACCCCTCAAGGGGGTAAGAAGAAGAAGTTTCCCCTGAATCTATGGATAGGGAAGGAAAGGATGGATGAGGATACTTGGAGAGAAATAAGGAGGAATAAGCTTTGCTAAAGTTGCAAGGAGTTGTGAGAACCAGTTCATTGAGGTATGCGAAAAGGTAAATTCCATTATATTGAGGTAGTTTCCAACAAGGAGGATGACAATGATAATGAGGGTATTAGACAGGATAGTGGGGAGCCATTGCATGTTATAGAACATATGCCATTACAGGATAACTCCAAGGGAGTGACTATAGCCACACTCTCAGGAATCCCTAAATATTACACCTTTAGGGTCTGAGGTATTGTGTAGGGGTAAAGGGTTACAACATTGGTTGATGGTGAAGCCACCCACAACTTCATTGATGTTGCACTTGTCACCATGAGACAAATCCTGGCGGAGAATTTTGAGGGAATAAATGTGGTAGTAGTAGATGTGTACAACATGAAGTGTACTAAGAGGACCAAGGGATTGGATGTAACAATTGGAAACTATACGTTGATCGGTGAATTTTGTGTCATGGATATATCATATAATCATGTGGTGTTAGGATTTCAGTGGTTGTACTCATGAGGATGGAGTTCTAGGACAAGGGTGGATACTGATTCATACTAAGAAGTATATCGATAGGTTCCCCCAAGATTGTGTCTAACGAGTGCATGGAGGCCCTTTATATACATGGGTGCATGGCCTATGCAACAGAGTGCCTGATCCCCATGGAAAATCCATCACAAGATCACCGACATTACCTTGCACATATCCAAGAATTATTTGGAAAGAATGAAAGAGTGTTCAAGCCATTATGATTAGGTAGACCACCTCAAAGAGGATTTGAGCATGTTATTCATATAGAAGAAGGGTTGAATCCCATGATAACCACCCCCTACAGGCATCTGAAGAGGTTCAAGGATGAAATAAAGAAGGCCATAAAGGAATTGCTAGAGATGGGACATATCAAGCCTAGCTCTAGTCCTTTCACTTCGTCAATTGTGTTAGTGAAGAAAAAATATGGCACTATGAGGATGTGCATAGACTACAGGGCACTAAAAACGAATACCATCAAAAACCAATACCCAATGCTCAATATTGATCAGCTGATTGAAAATTTGCATGGGGCAGTTTACTTTTCAAAGGTTGATCTATGATCAGGATACCACCATATTCGAGTCAGAGAGGAGGATATCCATAATCATTGGGGCGTCACTATGGGATCTATGAGTTTGTAGTCATGCCTTTCTAGATGACTAACTCACCAACTACCTTTCAGTCCTGCATGAACCATATCTTCATTCTTCTACCTTTTAGTTTCAGTGGTGCAATATCCAACCTAGCTAGATAAAGATGAGGACTCTCTGGACTCCTGATTTGAGTTCATTGTGGTGTTTGGTTTCATATTGGAGATATTTTGGAGGCATATCAGATTTCACATGGGGGTTTTGTCATTTTTCTGGAGGAGGTCGATCATCATATCTACTGGTGCCAAGAGGACTTCACACAACTAGGAAAGGAGACACCTCTGCAGTTTGAGCATGGGTTGTACTCTGAGGCCTCACTAGACGTCCTGTAGTCATCCTACGAGGACGTTTGTGAATATGGGGTTGTATTACTTCGTTAGATTGGGGTTATGAGGGTTACAGTGGTCATTTGCAGAGTAGATAGAGAAGGATCAAGCTCGAAAAGCCTTGGACATCATAGAATTGGCATCATTCCAGGTTTTTTATTGTTTCTATAGTAGGTTTTGCAACTGCTTGGAAACCATTAGATTTATGTTCTTAGGGGTATTCTACTGTTGTTATTACAACCATTATATATGATTGTATTTCTGATATTTTTGGGAGTTTCCATCCATAATAATATGTAATGGTTATGTTCTCTATTTCTTGTGTACTATATGCATGCAATGTGTTTGGAAATATTCTTATTTGATCAAGTTGTTTGAAAGAAGTTAGAAACACCATTAATATAAGTATTTGACACTTTTTCATAAGAAGAAATAACAATTTGGGACATAAAAAATAATATATCCCCACTTATCCTAGTTGGGGACATTAAAGTGGTATCAAATTTGGGGGTTATGCCATCCTGTGACTACATTCATTGCCAGGAGAAAGGGGCTTGGAGGACATACCTCTCAAGAATCACCGGTAAGAGAAACACGAGAAAATCAAACAAAGTCAAAGCCAAAGGGAAGCATGGGAGACAACCCTCAAGGGGCTATGCTCTAAATATTAATATATATGGTCAAGGGATAGAATGAGGCATCCTAAAGACAGGAAGATATAGCAATGTTCTAGCAGCAGACCCTTGAAGTGCTCACACAACTAGTGTGAAAACATGGGAATATGAATGGTACAGGTCAAGGTGGACCTAGTGGATCACATTGGGGTGACATCATACACACGAAGAGTAGAAATAACCATAGCCTATCTTAGAGTAGGAGCTTAAGGATTCCTAGGCCCTTAATACCAAAGTTCTTGAAAGGGAAGCATAAGAGAGCATAGGAGCAACATGATCAGGGGTTTGATATTAACACCTCATATAGAGAGTATGATATGATAGATGAAGATATTTTTGGCATGATTTACAGGTAGTGTATGCTTGTCATTGATGGCAAGTACAACAACGATGATGGCTTGAGTACAACAACGATGATCAATAGCACAGTGATAATCGGGGAAGAGCAACAACCGTGATCGTTGGATCAACAATTCAGAATTCTCGATGGATGCCAGCTCTCAATGTAGACAAGAAGAGTGCGCTGAAGAGGAGGATAGATCTCAGGCATTAAATCCAAGTGTGGGATCCAACCATCGTCAGATCAATGAGAACCTGCACGTTCTTTAAAGTGCAAGGAGTAGAGGGCTCACAAAATCCCGAAAGAAGGAGGACCATCCATCATCAGGGAGGACATGTGGGGAAAGATTGTCAGTTCACTGACTAGAGAGTCAAAGGAATGGGGTTCCCTAATCTCTCGAAATCGTGATATGTGGAATCATGACTTAATCTGAGCTGTCAGATCAAGGTTTGATCTGGACCGTTGATCCCAGTCCAGTTTGGAGTTTCACGGATCGAGAGTTGGAGATGTCAAATAATAATAACCACAAGAATCTCAAAATTGTGATATGCGGAATCACGACTTAATCTGAGCCATCAGATCAAGGTTTGATCCGGACCATTGATCCCAATTCATTTCAGAGTTTCAAGGATTAAGAGTTGGAGATGTCAAAGAATAATAACCACAGGAATCCCGAAATC